>JAVJIF010006198.1:0-178596 GCA_038442645.1 Agave tequilana
GCTGTACAGGAGTGGGGATACCTGCTACATGGAGCCCTACATCCCGAGCCGGTTCGCCCGCCAATTTGGGTATGACCAGTTGTAGTGGGCAACCCCAATCCGGACCTGGCTTTCCTGGGGAGCCTTATTGATGGGGTCGTGCTTGGCGGTTCTTTACCGCGGATGACACTGGAGCGTGGCTACGCACGCCGTGAGGGATCCCGGCCTATGGACGACCCTGTGTTTCTGCCAATGGTATGCAGCTTCGAATTCACGCCTCCTGGATCAATGCCAATAGTTCAGGTGTGAAGTTGATTTCTCATCGGATGAGGCAGAAGGCTTTGGATAAGAAGGAGGGCAAACGAGTCCGTGTTCCTGGCATAGAGGAGTTCATCGCTGTAGATGACAGCGAGGCTTCTGATGCGGGGAGCCCTCGCTTCGAGGCAGAGACAAGGGCTGATGCCCACAAAGCTGGTGCTCATGAAGGCGGGTCTGGTGTAATGGGGGACAGCTCCCCCACAGCATGTGGAGGAAGTGGAGGAAGAGGACTCTGAGGTCACTTCAAAAGGAAGCGTGGGAGTGGAGTGGATCCCGTAGGAAGTCGTCGGCGAAGAAGCCCCGTCGCCAAACTCCTACCATTGGGTGGAGGGCGAAACTCCCTACGGCGCCTCCTTCTGCTGCTCTATTAGTGGCTGAGCCGTCGGTTGTGAACCGACTACTGGTAAGATTGGTCCCATTAATATGCCTTCAGCGCGCTTTACATAACTCATCATTTGCTTTTTGTTGCAGAGCTGAGGCAGTTGGAGAGCAAGGGGAGCACTACGATCCCCTGTTCATTATGGAAGTGCAGCTGGTTCCTTTGCTCGCTCGGAGGAGTCTGGAGGTGATGCGGCCGATATTGGCCCTTCGGGCGCTGGGACTTCTAAAGGAAGTCCTATGGCATCCAGCTCTGCCGGGTGTCTGCGGAGGAATCGGCGAGTGGGCCAGCTATCCGCGTTGAGTCTGGTAAGAAACTTTCCGATGGGAACCTTGGATTCCGATGCGGCTGACGAGGTGACATCGGCCTTCGGTATGATAAGATCTCCTGATCCTCGCCTATTTGTTGCGTCTCCTTTTTGACCTTGGTTTTGTTGCAGGCATTCGTCCCCAAGGTGCGTCAGCTTCAAAAGAAGCGGAGGGTTTTCCTGAAGGGGTCAAAGGGCGATATGAGCGCTTCGACCGGGCAGACGCTGCTGTGTTAGACGCGCTGTATGGCGACTGCCTTTTTATCAGCCCAAATCAGCGGAGGGCCTTGAGGTTGAAGAGGCGGCAGTCCCGGAGGTACCCTCACTTCCAGTCACATCAACGAGTGAGGTGCAGACTGTTTTGCCGAATACGGCACTGAGGGTGATTGTCAGCCCTACCTCCCCGACGCTGGTAGTTGAGCCTGCTGCTCAGGAGGGGGGTTGCCAGTCCTACCTCCGCGGTGGCTGGCGTGCTGGTGTCGCTGAGGACTCCGCCGAGGTCACCTTGGCTTGCCCTGCTGGCAGTCGATGTTCCCGCTTTTCTCCGCGGTGGTGTCGACTAGGTTGGTAGATTGCTCCGAGGGTGTCTCAAGGGTTGATGAAGCTGAGAATGACTTTATCGGTAATCTGGTCGACAGCTTCTATAATAGTTGGAGCAGACTATCGGTCTAGTCTTGAAGGGCTCGCCTGTGCCATTTTCGAAGCTGAAGATGGTTCTCTCCCGTGGCATTGATGTATTCGGGACTTTGAGGGGTACCATCAAGCTACTGCTCTTGAGCTCCTGGTAGATGACCTTGAGAAGGACGTGGAGGAATGGCGCCATTTCCATCGTTCCGACGCAGCGTCTTTGGCTGTGAACGGCTCGCACGTCTTGTCGCCCAGAAGCGCGAGGCTCAGCTCGCTGCTCAAGAGGCTGTTGAGGCTATCTCCTCTGACTTGAGGTCCTTGGAGGCAGCGGAAGCAGAGGTTGGGAGTGCAACTGATGCTTCCAACAGTGCTCTTCTTGACGCTGAAGATAAGATAAGAGGGCTGAAGAGATGATCCAAAAGGCAAATCTCCTCTTGTCGAGCTACACAGATGCGTCATGAAGAGTCTGCGCGCTTAAGCAACTCAGGGCTCGAAGTGAGGAACTGGCGGAGCGGAAGTCATCACAGAGGGCGACTTTGGTGGAGACCGAGGCTCGTCTGGCTCAGGCGGTGGACTTCGATGAGGCGAAGCTAAGATCACAGGCGCTGGCCCAGGCTGAAGATGACAGGAGGCGCGGCTAGCTTCGCTCGGAGATCGGATCCGATCTTATCATGTACGCCTATAGGCTTCCTCCATGTATCCCATCCTTCTGGATAATAGAAAAATTTTTTGTTGTCGTGTGTTAGATAATGAGACATGACTGTCTGTTGTTCAGAGGTTGCAGTAACATAACCGAATGGGATGTTGCCAGTCTCGAGGTTAGCCTTTGCGGGGCTTAAAAGGAAGGGAGTACTTGCCTTTTGTAAATGTCAGCAAGCATCGAGATTGAGACTTAGCTGTCAGCTGGTTCAGAGGTCGCAATGACATAACCAATTGAGACGCCACTAAGCTCAATGATAGATGAGGCTTGGCTATCTGCCAGTTCAGAGGTCGCAATGACGTAACTGGTTGAGAAGCCACCAAGCTTCAATCAATAGGTGATACTCGTCTTTTGTAAATGTCAACGAGTATCGAGACCTGTCTTTTGTAAATGTCAACAGGGCTCGGGATTGAGACTTAGCTGTCTGCTGGTTCAGAGGTCGCAATGACATAACAATTGAGACGCCACTAAGCTCAATGGTAGATGAAACTTGGCTATCTGCCAGTTCAGAGGTCGCAATGACGTAACTGGTTGAGAAGCCACCAAGCTTCAATCAATAGGTGATACTCGTCTTTTGTAAATGTCAACGAGTATCGAGACCTGTCTTTTGTAAATGTCAACAGGGCTCGGGATTGAGACTTAGCTGTCTGCGTTCAGAGGTCGCAATGACATAACCAATTGAGACGCCACTAAGCTCAATGGTAGATGAAACTTGGCTATCTGCCAGTCAGAGGTCGCAATGACGTAATGGTTGAGAAGCCACCAAGCTTCAATCAATAGGTGATACTCGTCTTTTGTAAATGTCAACGAGTATCGAGACCTGTCTTTTGTAAATGTCAACAGGGCTCGGGATTGAGACTTAGCTGTCTGCTGGTTCAGAGGTCGCAATGACATAACCAATTGAGACGCCACTAAGCTCAATGGTAGATGAAACTTGGCTATCTGCCAGTTCAGAGGTCGCAATGACGTAACTGGTTGAGAAGCCACAAGCTTCAATCAATAGGTGATACTCGTCTTTGTAAATGTCAACGAGTATCGAGACCTGTCTTTTGTAAATGTCAACAGGGCTCGGGATTGAGACTTAGCTGTCTGCTGGTTCAGAGGTCGCAATGACGTAACCAATTGAGACGCCACTAAGCTCAATGGTAGATGAAACTTGGCTATCTGCCAGTTCAGAGGTCGCAATGACGTAACTGGTTGAGAAGCCACCAAGCTTCAATCAATAGGTGATGGGGTCTCATTTTTCACGAGGGAACCGTTGTCATAGGTTTATGTTAACATAACAGCGGAATATATGTGGTCCTACCATTCTATGGATGAGAATTGGTAGGTGATTTTGGAGGTCTCATTTTCACGAGGAGAAATGAGGGGACTGCTGTCATAGGTTTAATGTTAACGTAACAGCGGAGTATATGTGGTCCTACCATTCTATGGGTGAGAATGGTAGGTGATTTTGGAGAGGGAATCAAATGGGAGCAGGTCCCTTAGGATTTTTAGCAAACCCCCAGCTATCAACGGGTTTGATATGCCTTTACCAACTACCGTTTGGGTTGGGCTAGTCATGCTATTCCCCTCAGCATGATGAGTGTTGAGGACTCATGTTGGGCTTAGAGGCCAACATTTTCCTCTATCCTTGATCGTTAAGGATGTCGGATTATCAGGTTGATGTCTGCACAACCTCGATTGTCTTCTAGGGTGACTGGTGCATGGCCAGGTCCCAGTTGATCCATGGCCATATAGTCTCGTTTGGAGGAAGAGAAAGGCTCTCTTTGTGTGCATTTCGGACGCGCGGATCTCGATCAGAGGTGTAATGTTAACTTGATCGAGAGCAAGATCCTTGATTAAGGATAGTACTTCTTTAAGAATTGCCATTGATCGGCATCATGAGGAGGTCGCCCTCTGCAGTCATAAGGCGGTATGCTCCGTTTGAATAGACTGTCCTATCACAAACGGTCCTTCCCATTTAGGCTGAATTTGCCTTTGGTCTTGTGCGTCATAATCATCGTCGTCCGACGGCTAAGACCAGATCTCCTTTCTGGAAGACTCTCTGCTTAACTTATTATTGAAGGCTTTTGACATCCGAGCCTGATATAGCTCGATGTGTTGCTGAGCTTGTAGTCGCTTTTCGTCTAGGGCTTCGAGCTCTTGAAGACGCAGGCGATCATTGTCTTCTGATGTCATCTTAGTAGTCAAGGCTACCCGTAATGATGGCACCTGGATTTCCAATGGATAACTGCTTCGCACCCATATACCAGGGAAAAAGGCGTATTGCCTGTCGGTGTCCGCACCGTAGTCCGGTAGGCCCAAAGGCATTCACCGAGCTTTTCGTCCCAATCTCGCTTATTCGAGGAGACGAACTTCTTGAGCAGCTTGATGATTGTCTTGTTGAAATGCCTCTGCAAGCCGTGGCGGCAGGATTGTAGGCGGTTGAAGCCACATTCTGAATTCGGTATTTATCGCAGAACCGATAGAACCCTTGCTTACGAACTGGGGACCATTGTCATGGATGATCCGTCTGGGTACACCAAATCGATGGATGACCTGGTGTTTGATGAAGCTAACCAGATGGAGGGTTTTGACTTCGGCCAATGGTATGGCCTCTGCCCATTTGAGAAGTAATCGGTTATTGCCAGGATAAACCGGTGCCTCTTGCCGAAGAGGGACTGATTGGCCCTACGACATCAGTTCCCATGCTTCAAATGGCCATGAAGCAACAGTAGGGTGGAGCAACTCCCAAGGTTGGTGTATGAAGTCTGCATGGACCTGGCACGCCTTACACTTCGTGCATACTGGGTGGCATCGGCCATCATGGTCGGCCAGTAGTACCCAAGTCTGTGCAGCCTGTCTTTAAGCTTTGGACCCGGCTGGTGAGCTCCACAAATGCCATCATGTGCTTCTTTAAGCACTTCTTGTGCCTCTGAATGAGAAAGGCAACGGAGGAGGATACCATCATAGGAACGACGGTAAAGTGTCTTCAAAGTGGGATCATAGTAGAAGCGGGGCGACCTTCGTCTGATGGACGCCGCTTCTTTGGGATCATCCGGAGCAGATCGTGCAGAGCATAGTCAATGAGAGGGAAGCGCCAATCCCTCGGCTCAAGATCCACGGAGGTATTATGGACTTCTTGGATCTTTAGCATATACTTGAGCATACGAGATGCCGGTGTTGCGACTGTGAGGTGATACTCTGTGTCGGCCGGTAAGGCTAGCGTCGTCGCTAGTGCAGCGAGAGCATCCGCCTTGGTATTCTGAGATCGAGACACATGCCCGATGTAGAAGCCTTCAAATAAGCTAGCCAATTCGATGGCTGTATGATAGTAAGGCACCAAGTCCTCATGGCGGACTTCATATTCGCCTTTACCTGGCTAATGATCAGCTTTGAATCGCCATAAGCTTCAAGATAGCGTACCCCCATTCCGTGGGCGAGCTGGAGGCCAATGAGCAGAGCATTGTATTCCGCCACATTATTAGAGCATGACTCTGTCAAGGAGAACGCCCTGGGAAGGATATGATCTTGTGGGGAGATGAACACAACCCCCACTCCGGCAAATAATCTTTCCTTTGGGGCCCATCCGCGATGCTCCGTCAAAGAACATCTGCCATACTTCCTCTACTGATGTTGCATTAGATTCGAAGACCTCATCAGGGATGTCTTCGTGAAGCTTTGAATGTTCGGGACTGGATGCGCAGCCAAGAACTCTGCAAGGGCTTGACCTTTAACCGCCTTTGAGGGGTAAAGGTTATGTCATATTCGGATAATAGCAGTGCCCATTTAGCCAACCTTGAGTTCAACGACCCTGGCTTCGTCATGAGAAGACGTAAAGGGTTTACCCTGGAGATGACATGTATGGTTTGCCAACCAAAATAATGTCGTGTCTTCTGGACGGCGAAGACGAGAGCTAAACACTCTTTTTCAATAGGATTGTAGCGAGATTCCGCTCCTATGAGAGTTCTACTCAGATAGTAAATGGCCTGCTCATGGCCATTGTCGTCCTTCTGAGCGAGGGAGGGCGCCGAGGGAATAATCCAGGGCTTTCACATAAAGCAAGAAGAAGGTTCCCTGATGTAGGGGCACCAAGACTGGAGTTTTGTGAGATACCTCTTAATGTCTTCATAAGCTTCTTGACAAGCTTGATCCCATATGAAGGCAGTACCCTTCTTCATTAGTGGGTAAATGGTTGGCAACGGCCCGATAGATTTGCTATGAATCTCCTGATATAGGCTAACCTGCCTGTAAGCCTCTGAGCTCTTTGAGGTTCCTTGGTGGATGCATGTCCTGTATGGCTTTGACTTGGTCTGGGTCTAGATGGATTCCTTTTGATGTGATTATGAACCCAAGGAATTTGCCGCTGGATACTCCTAAGAAGGATTTTGTCGGGTTCATTTTCAGCTGATGAGCCCGCATTATATTGAACTCGTCCTCAGATCGCGAAGATGTTATCTTTGCGGCGACTTTTGACAGCAATGTCGTCAACATAGCACTCCACCGTCTTCCGGAGATGATCGCGGAAGATCATGCTCATTGCCCGCTGGTAGGTTGCCCCGGCGTTCTTCAATCCGAGGGCATTACAGTGTAGCAGTATACCCCCAAAGGCGTTCGGAAAGAAGTATGCTGCTCGTCATCAGGATACATCTTGATCTGGTTGTACCCTGAGAAGCCGTCCATGAAAGACATCCTCTCGACCCGCATGTGTTGTCAATCATGACATCAGTGATGGGCAGTGGAAATTCATCTTTGGGACAGGCCGCATTGAGATCACGGTAGTCGATGCAGATCCGTATTTTGCCGTTCTTCTTAAGGACGGGGACTATGTTAGCCACCCAATCTGGATGTTGTTCCTCCGGATGAAGCCACAAGCAATGAGTTATGAACTTCGCTTCAATAGCCTCCATGATGTTTGGGCGGAACCGACGTTGTTGTTGCTTGACTGGCTTAACGTGGGCTTGATGTTTAGACGGTGCATAGCGACCTGTGGATCGAGTCCAGGCATGTCTTCATAGCTCCAGGCGAAGAAGACATCTATATACTCTTTTACGAGCATTATCAATTCTTCCTTTTCGATAAGTGATAAGCTTTCACTTATGAAAATAGGGCTTGGGGTGATCTTGACTGCCCAAGTTGACTTGGATCACTTTGTCTTCGGTAGGTGGCTCGCGCAGCTCGAACCGCTTTTCCCATTGGAGGCTTAATTGCTGGGCCCAAGGTTCCTCATCAGCAGCTTCCGCAGGTCCAATTGACTGCCCGAGGTCATATTCACAGTGAGACCGTTGAACAATCCTCCTATGCTGATGTCAGAGTTCCATTCAGCAGATGAGTCTGACTGTGATGGAATTGGCTCGTCGTCTTTGACTTGAAACCGTTACTGATGATGGGGTGTAACATAACCCAACCCTCTGCGTGTACTATCATAGTAATTTGCAGGTTTCCCTTTCGGGACAGCATTACGCATCAGACCGCGTCTTCCCTTTCCAAAGTTCAGGCTGCCTGCCTTCTCAAGTCATATCCCATTCTCCATAATATGGCGTGCCGGTTGCGCATAATGGAAGAACTGTGGGGCTTCTGAGTCCGAGCTTGAATCTGTAGGTACAGGTCTCCGTGGCTGGTTCTACCGAAGATTATCGGCAACTGACCTTGTTTGGATGGAGGGATCACCAGCGTGGCCCTTCTATAACCTCCGCAGATGTAGTAGCCGAACTTGGCTTATGTACGGGCATGTGAAGAGAGCCATCCATGATGGATTTAGTTGACTCGATGCTCGCAGGATAATCAAAAGAAATATTATCATTAATCATCCATTCGCCTTCCTCATCAGAAGGGACCTTACATCGGGATTATTAAAGCATGCTACTATTGGCTCGCCAATCAAAATGGTGGCGTGCCCATTTCGGATTCCGAACCGCCTCATTGCCACTTCCATCACTGTCTGGCAATGGTTCTCCCGGCGTTCCACTAGCCTCTTGATATAGGAGAGCATCTGTGAAATAGTTTTCCACCCCCTTGAAGGGCTGCTTCTCAGCGAAGACAGTTCGTACTGTCGCATCATCCTCAACATACTTGAAGCACTGATGAAGAGTGGAAGGAACGATCCAGTTGGCATGGATCCATGGTCGTCCCAGTAGCAGGTTGTATGATGTGTCCGCGTCAATGACATAGCATGTCACTTCTGACTTCAGGCTTCCGATTCTGCAGCGAAGCCGAATCTTTCCAAGCGGATGGCTGCTCCCGGCGTTAAAACCGTATATATTGTAGTGGTGGCCGCAGACAACCTGTACAGTGGTATGCCGAGGAAGTAGAGAGCCTTTTGGGGATGATGCTGAGCGCAGACCCCGGATCGACTTGTATCCTTTCAATGCAGGTTGAACCGATATATCCGGTATAGTACAGAGGTCGATCATGCTTGTTGTCTTTGAGAAGCATATCTTCCGTCGTGAAGGTAATGGCAGGTACCTTTGACTGTGCGTGATGGCACTCTGAGCAGGAAGGGCGCATCTCATCATCAGGAACCTCGGGCATGCATGTCAGAAAGGACTCCGAGTTGGCTAGCGCATCTCTGAGTGCCTCTCTTGTCTCTTTAGAGAGACGAAGGAGCTCGTGTATTGTGATACGAGCGGGATATTGGCTAAGTGGGCCAATATATCAAAGCGAAAGGGCGTGGCTAGCCCTTGGCTTGGTGGTTTCTTCAACACCTGGTCGAATCGCACTCCTTAGTTTTTCCCTCCCTTTGGTCAGGACTGGAGTGGATGTCGGCATTGGTACTGACGTTGTTTGCTGTGGTACCTCGTCAGTAGGTTTGTCTTACTGCCTTAGGTATGACTTTCCAGACCGGGTGCCCGTCTGTTGAGGCGCATCTGCCTGCGCTGTACAGGCATGCTTTTCTTCTTCAGAATCGCTGAGGGAAGCCGAAGTAAGATTACCATCGTCTGGCAGAACAGAGACGACATTGCAAGACTTGCCCTTTTTGCTGGAGTCCTTCGACGTCTGCTGTATGTCTTGGACGAGGTCGGGGTGTATCCATATAACTTCCCCTGTCTCCAATGTCAAAGGGGCGAGGCCCTTGTTGTTTTGAGTCATGGCTGGAGGATGCTTGACTTCCAACCGCGGCATCGGGCTGGATAGGTCCCGTCAGGAACTGTGACCTTCTGGGCAGTGCCGAACTCAAGAGTCACCATATTGGCAGTGACTTTCTTCTGTTCCGTCTTTAGTGTGAGGACGCCGGCATCAATCAGGGCTTGTATCCTGTCCTTGAGGACATAGCACTTGTCAGTAGGATGATGGACCATCCTATGATAAAGACAGTATTTGGGGTCATTTGTGCGCCCTATCTCATTAGGACGCCGAGCATCTGGCAGCTTCATCTTATTCCCTTTATGGAGCAGATGGAATATCGTGACCACCTGATCATCTCTGAAGGAGTACTGTTTAGGAGGGAACTTGGGCTCCTGATTGTTGAAGCTGCTCTTCTTGGCCTTTGACTGCATGTCCCCGGTCAGCTCGACGGACATAATCTCCTTCCCTTTAGCTTGGGAAGACTGCGGGAGATCGCTACGCCCTTTGTTGTTCGCACCCCATTTGCTTCTAGGGACGGACGGCTCGAACTTCTTAGCCGACTTCTCGGCTATCTCAGCTTGTTCGACCAATTCTTTCCAAGTATGGGCTTTGACAGCCCCCATGCGAACTTCTACTTGATCCAGAAGTTGTGTCTGCATGTCTGTAAGAGCATGGGTAAAGGCATCCCTGCTGGGCACATCAGAGATAGATTTCTGAACCGCTCAATGTATTCACGGACAGATTCGCCTTTCTTCTGCACGGTAGAAAGGAGCTTGTCCATGGTCACTTCGGTATCATCCTCATAGAAGCGAGAGAGGAACCGAGTTTCCAGGTCGATCCAGGAATTGATAGAGCCTGGGGGGAGACTGCGAAACCAGTCAAATGCCACCCCTTTCAAGGTGCCGATGAACAACCTAGCCATGATGGCGTCGTTGCTTAGAACATTACCGGTCTGGGACCGGAAATAGTAGATGTGCTGATTGGGCGAGCTCTTACCATCATATGCATGCAACGTTGGTGGTTTGAACTTTGGCGGATATGACACCGAATCCCATTCCAGTGGGTAAGGACGGACTACCCCCACTTTCTTCAATTCATCCTTCTGAGCCAGGGATGAAATTTGAGCTTGAAGGCCTTTAAGGACTTCGGCATCCAGGGAAGAGCCTCCTTAGATCTCTCCGTTTTGGGCGGATCATTGCTGAGGTGTCCCTCCTCGTCATGATTGCTCCCGGTATCGTCATCCGGTTGTTGAGGAGCTGAGCTAGCATCTGTTGGATATTGTCCAGGGCCTCTTGCTGAGTTCTAGAGGTCTGCTCCTGAGCTTCCAAACGCCGACGAAGGTCGTCATTGGCGTTCTCGACCATATTGACCGATGCTTTGTCCGTCCGTATAGAACTGACTGTTGCTGAAGAGGCATACCCGCTGTCTCCATCTTCTCCATCAGATGATTGGGGTGATCGTCTGGGCTGTGGCGAGATCAGGGTCTTTGAGGAAGAAGGCTGCTCATAGTTATAGGGTATTGCCACCCTAGACCTGGTGTTTCGGAAAACACCTTCTTCACGCACCAAGACTTCACCTAAGCCTGGGCAGTAGTCTGGATCTGGGGAGCCGAAAGGGGTGTCGTCAGAGGCTTGACTTCTTCCGCGCGGCTCTCGCCCCCTTCCGGTCATGTTGACGGATGCAGAGGCTGGATCCGGTGGCCCGCTCCTTTTGGGATGCCTCATCGGGACGCGCGCAGACAGTCGATCAAAGACTGATCGCCGTATGGAGAAGTGGCGAGGGTCGGTCGTAACCGACACTGCATAGAATGGACCATCACCAACTGGCAGTCACATCGTCGAAGACAGGAGGAAGTAGTCTGGAAATGCTTCAATCTCCGCTTGTCCGCCAAGAATTCTCGCAGGTCGGCCCTGTAGGGGCCTGAACAATCTGGTATATGGGACAACACATCGTACCCCTTATTCCTGCGGAAAGGATCAGCACCGCATAGTGCTCTGGTTCTAGCCTCGCGGCTGTAAACTCGATGAGTACGCCGAGGTACAATAGCCTTGCTTGTGAAGACAGGGCTAGCAGTAGGCATTGCTGCTCTAGGCGACGGTATGATCGCCGTCTTGACTTTATGGTTGGCAGCATTGTTGGCGCAGGCGGGCATCTTGCCTTTTCTTCATAAGAGAGGCGCGGATTTGGCGTGGCTACGCCTGAAGCTTCAGCAGAGGACCTCTGTTTAGGCCTCCATATCCGTTTTGGCAGAGGATGCATAGGTTCGCAAGGAACCTGAATAGCCACAAGCGGGGCTGTGGGGTGTTGGCAAAATTCTGCCTCTGGTTTCTGATTTGAAACCTTGGTCATGAAGACCTTCCCGTGCTTCCGTGCTCGAAGAATTAGGCCACCCCCAGAGAGGACTTCTTCAAATCTTCTTTGATCGATCTGGATAACCAGGTTCTCAAAAGTGCAGGATCTGGGCTGCGGACCTGTTTCCTTGTTGCGCCAGAGAACTGCGGCAGGTTTGCAGAGAACCTTTTCCGTCTCCGTAGAGACTTTGCTTGAAGATTTAGCCAGAGAAGATCTGGCTGCACCGGCTTTTCTGAATTCAGAGATAGACCCGAAGGTCTGTTCGTCGCATTGCGACACTTGATTCTCAGCAGAGGAGAATACGTTCCCCAGCGGAGTCGCCAGCTTGTTTTCCATTAATTTTGCAAAAAAAAAGGGAAAACTTACAAATAAAAGTTTGAGGAGCTAAATTACAAGTATTCTCAAAAGATTACAAGTAGATCTCCTCAGAGATTCTGGGAAATGTGCCGATAGGAGTCTGGTCAGCGCGCGACCACTTTGTCCCTTTGACGATGCGAGCGATGAGATTCCCTTCTCGCCTGGTTCGGGGAATCAGAGAACAGAAGGTTGGTAGAACCCTCTTGCTGCTTCTCAAAATCGCCTTCAATAAGGAATTCCTTCTCGCCTGGTTCCGGAGATTCCTTGAGAAGAAGGACGACGTTAGGGTACCAACACCCTGATTAGAGAAAGCAATTCTCTAAAAGGTCTCTGAATTTGAGAACGCGCGGTGCCTTGTGAAGAAGCCTCTGCTTGTGGAGTCCTCCCGTATGTATGCGTCTCTCCTTGATTCCTCTCTGCTTTTTTTTTTGTACCCATGGCGGGTTATTTATAGGGAGAGCAAGGGTATAATCGTCCCCTTGAAGATATGGAAACAGGTTGAACCGAATCTGTTTGAATCTGGAAAGTAGCCTTGCTGCGAGGCTAGAATAGCTTCCGCGGAGCTAGAAAATGGCAAGTCGGTTGATCTTTCTGATTTGTTATGATCCTTTCCATATCGTTGAAGGATTTTCCCTGATCCTCTTACTCGTTTCAAGAGAGTCAAGAGATTGCGGCAATCACCTGCCATATTTGAATCCTGATTGGATTTGATTAGCTTAGATCTAATCTCATCAGGAGATTTGATTGGTCAAAGGCTGACCATAGCAGGCTGATGGCGGAGCTGCCCGCTTTGAAGCTCATAGCGGAGCTAGAGGCAATTCCTGGCGAAGTCCGAAAAGAGGCTTTTCGGCGAAGCTGTCAGTTAGCTTCCTGGCGATGCTCTGGATGATGTTAGCCTCTCACACGAGGCTATCTCCTTGGGCTAATGTAATGCTAAATGCTAGTATTTTAGACCTGCTGAGGTCTGTTTAGAAACAATCCGGGTTCACTGTTCTGCTTGCTGGATCAGTGGAGTCCAAACCGCTTCCTTGTCCCTTGGAGGTGGGTAAAAACTGGTCTTCAGCTCGTCTGTCACTTGTCTTTTGTAAATGTCAACAAGTTTAGACATTGTTCGGACTAATGAGAATCTTGTCTTTTTTAAGTGTCAACAACCTGCCATTCTACTGGTGAGAATGACAAGTGGAATTTAAAAACATCAGAGGTGTAGTGTTAACTTGACAAATTTGAAGGCTTGTTACTCCATATAGGGTGACAAGGAAGGTTGGTACTCGATAGAGAGTATTGAAAATTTCCATCACCAGAGGTATAGTGTTAACATAACAATGATTGTATTTTGTAGACCTACCATTCTGCGTATGAGAATTGGTAAGGGATTTTGGAGGAGAGAGTGGAACTAAGTCCACTTAGAATTTTTAGCAAACCCTCAGCTATCAACGGATTTGAGGTGCCTTTACCAACTACCGTTTGAGTTGGGCTAGCCATGCTATTCCCCTCAGCATGATGAGTTGTCGAAGACTTATGTTGGGCTTAAAAGCCAACATTTTCCTCTGTCCTTAGCCGTCGGAGGCATTGGACGTTAATGATGACAGGAATATTAAAACCCAAGTTTTGCCTTTCGTTTCTTTATCAATATTTACATCATGCATCATGGTACAATCAGTGCCCGATTAGCTTGTCACCGATCTATCGTGATGTGACCTAATAAAGGAAAGAAACTTTTCTTAGATCTGGAGCTTTGATCAGAGGTGTACTTTTAACTTATCGGCGGAGGAGTACTATTAAGGATAGTACTTCTTCAGGAACCTGCCATTGATCGACATCATGAGTGTATCGTCATTTGAAGTTATGAGGCGATATAATCCATTTGAGTAGACTAACTCCACTACAAATGGTCCTTCCCATTTGGGCTGAAATTTTCTTTTTGTCTTATGTGTCATCACCATAGGTCTTCTGACGGCTAAGACAAGGTCACATTTCTTGAAAGTTCGCACTTTAACTTTCTTGTTGAAGGCTCTGATAATCCGGGCTTCGTAGAGCTCGATCTGTTGTTGGGCCTACAAACGTTTATCATCTAAGGCTTCCAATTTTTGGAGTCGCAGTCAATGCTTCTCCTCCTTTGTCATCTCTGCTGTCAAGGCGACGCGTAGAGATGGAATTTAAATTTCTAGTGAAAGCACGGCTTCACACCTATATACCAAAGAAAATGGCGTAGCTTTAGTTGGGGTTTGAACAGTTGTGCGATAGGCCCATAAGTATTCACCTAGCTTGTCGTCCCAGTCACGCTGACTTTTTGAGACGAATTTCTTGAGAAGCTTGCCGATGGTTTTGTTGAAAGCTTCTGCGAGACCATTAGCGGCGGGGTAGTATGCCATTGAGGATACACTCTGGATTCTGTAATTAGTTCTGAACCTCTGAAAAGCTTGACTGATGAACTGGGGCCCATTGTCATGGACAATTCGCCGAGGTACACCAAAACGGTAAATGACATGAAGTTTAACGAATTTGATCACATCAGACGACTTTATCTCCTTCAAAGGAATGGCCTCAGCCCATTTGGAGAAGTAATCGGTTATGGCTAAAATAAATCGATGTCCTTTTGAAGACGGTGGGCTGATAGGGCCAACTACATCCATCCCCCACATCTCAAATGGCCAGGTAGAGGTCGTAGAGTGAAGGTACCCTGGTGCTTGATGGATGAAATTACCATGCACTTGGCAGGCATGACATCTTTTGGCATAAGTGATGGCGTCAGCGATCATCTTAGGCCAATAATATCCCAACCTTCGGAGCCGATTTGCATGTTTTGGGCCAGGTTGATGGGCTCCACACATGCCGTCATGGGCTTCTTTCAATACCTCCAGTGCCTTTTTTTGTGATAGGCAGCGAAGCAAAATCCCGTCGTGCGATCGACGATACAATGTTTGTATGATCGCATAATAGTAAAATTTGGGCTTTCCTTCTAATGGCAGTCGCTTCTTTGGTGTCCTTAGGCAGGATGCCTTATAGGACATAATCGATGTAAGGAAATCGCCAGTCTCTAGGCTCTGGACCGGTTGACAACTCAAGAGCTTCTTTGTCTTGACAATCTCCCGTTGACTCCTGGTAGTCCTCAAGAACAATTCTCAGGCAATACAAGTCGTGGCTGTGGACAAATATTTTCTCTACTACTCCAGCTGGAAGGGCTAAGGAGGCAGCGAGAGACGCCAGTGCATCTGCATGCGCGCTTTGCTTACGTGGTATATGGTCGATGTAAAAGTTTATGAACCTCTCGGCCATGTGGACAGTCACATTGTAATAGAATACTAGATCTTCATGTCTGACTTCGTACTCCTCGCGAACTTGGCTGACGATGAGTTTAGAGTCATCATATGCCTCGAGATTTTTAGCGCCAATCTCATCGGCGAGTTGCATTCCAATCAAAAGGGCATTGTACTCCGCTACATTATTGGAATAAGGCTTGGTTAACGAGACAGCTCGAGGAATCACATAGTTCTGTGGGGAGACGAGTACTACCCCTACTCCTGCTACTATATGTCCTTTTGGGCTTGTTCTCGATGCATCGTCAAAGAAAATTTGCCACACTTGCCTTTCAAAAGATGTCTGGGTCAGGCAGACTTCAGCGACTTCATTTGGGAGATCCTCGTAAAGTTCGGCTGCCCTCAGATCTGGATGCTCAGCCAGGAAATCGGCCACCGCTTGTCCCTTCACAGCTTTTTGTGGTAAAAAATGCATTTCATATTGGGATAGCAATATGGCCCATTTTGCCAGTCGACCGTTTAACGATGAAGGCTTTGTCATGAGTAACCTCAAGGGGTTGAATTTTGATATGACGTTTATAGTTTGGCCTACCAAATAGTGTCGCATTTTCTGAACAGCGAACACCAATGCCACACATTCCTTCTCCATCGGGTTGTACCGATGTTCAGCCCCGATCATTATTCTACTCAAATAGTAGATCGCTTGCTCTCGTCCTTGATCATTGTTCTGAGCTAGTAAAGCTCCTAAAGAATGATCCATTGTTCGGACGTATATCAGGAAAGGTTTTCCGAACACCGGAGCTGTCAGGAGCGGTGGTTGTGTAAGATATTGTTTAATTTCCTTAAATGCTTGCTGGCAAGCGTTGTCCCAAATGAACGAAACATCCTTCTTCATTAATTTAGTAAAGGGTTGGCATCTTCTGGAGAGATTTGAGATAAACCTTCGGATGTACGCCAATCGTCCTTGAAATCTCCTGAGCTCCTTGAGGTTTCTCGGAGGTTGAATCTACTGGATAGCGCGAACCTTTTCCGGATCCAAATGAATTCCCTTGGAGGTTAC
Source organism: Agave tequilana (assembly GCA_038442645.1). Classification (NCBI taxonomy): domain Eukaryota; kingdom Viridiplantae; phylum Streptophyta; class Magnoliopsida; order Asparagales; family Asparagaceae; genus Agave; species Agave tequilana. The sequence goes on from JAVJIF010006198.1 coordinate 16,384, forward strand.
GACAAATCCTAGGAATTTGCCACTGGCCACACCCCAGGAAGAATTTAGTGGGATTCATCTTCAATTAATGGGCTCGCATGATGTCAAAGATAACCTTTAAGTCAGTTATATGATCACCTTTAGCGCGGCTTTTTATTACGATGTCGTCAACATAGCATTCCACCGTTCTGCGCATGTGTTCGTGGAAAATGGCATTCATAGCCCTTTGATATGTCGCCCCTGCATTCTTTAGTCCAAAGGGCATGACGGTGTAGCAGTATACCCCCAGTGGTGTCCTGAAAGAGGTATGTTTTTCCATCATCAGGATACATTTTGATTTGATTATATTCTGAAAATCCATCCATGAAGGACATTCGCTCGAATCCACACGTATTGTCAATCATGACATCTGTGATTGGTAGTGAGAATTCGTCCTTAGGACAAGCCTCGTTTAGATCATGAAAATCAATGCAGATCCGGATCTTTCCGTTCTTTTTAGCAACGGGGACGATGTTGGCTACCCAATCAGGATGTTGTTCTTCCCTAATGAAGCCAGAGTCTATAAGCTTTCTGACTTCTGATTTAATTGCATGCATTACTTCTGGATGGAATCGTCGCTGTTGTTGTTTGACAGGCTTTACATCCGTATTAATGTTGAGGCGATACATAGCCACTCCAGGATCCAGTCCAGGCATGTCCTCGTAATTTCAGGCGAAGACATCTATATATTCTCACGCAAGAGATATTAGATCCTTTTTCTTAGAAGGCGACATGCTTTCGCTTATAAAGATAGGCTTAGGATTAGCCTCATCTCCTAGATTAATCTGAATAACCTTATCTTCTGTGGGTGATTCGCGCTGTTCAAAGCGAGTATCCCAAAGAGCATTTAAGTGTTTGATCGAAGGATCTGTATCGGCTTGGATCATTTCTTCATCCCTGTCTTCCAGGTGGCTTGTTGAAACCATATTCACTGAAAGTTCTCTGAAGATGTTACCGACGCTAACATCTGACTCCCACGATGACGTGCCCGATGAGTAATCATGGCATAATGACTCTTCAGAGTCAGACGCTGATGGGATTGGGGTTGACACATAGCCCAACCCCCTGCGAGTCTGATGATAATAATCAGGGATTTTTCCTTTGGCACAAAAGATCGGAGTAGTGTTCTCCTTCCTTTGTCAAAATTCAACCCCGGACCATTTGTCAGATCATACCCCATTCTTTTCATCATTCTGAGTGCATTTGGCTCATAATGACCGAACTGAGGGGGTTCCTTCTCGCTTTCTGATTCTTCACGTGACATCGGTTCGGATTTAATTCGTCTGAAAAGAATTAGTTTTTGGCCTTTCTGACTTACTGGAACCATGAATATTGATTCTTGCACATTACTGGCATCTTGGTACATTTCGAAGGACGACTTCACTGGTACATGCAATGATGTCAAAGCATCCATTGCCAACCAGAGGTCATCATCCACTTCAGTACTAGTGTCTGACGACACTGAATCAGAAGCGAACACAAAAAAATAAGCCAAATTTAATTCTTCATTAATATACCATCCACCTACATCATCGGTGGTGTCATCAACACCGAGCTTATCAATGCTCGTTACAAGTGGATCTGGTTCCCACATGCACTCTTCTTTTTCCGGTTCAGTGTCGGCTTCATTACCAGAGTCTGGCTCCTCTTGTTACGAGATTTCGTCTGTTTCCACAGAGTCCTGATACAGGAGAGAATCTGTGAAATAATTCTCGACTCCCTTGAACGGATGCCTTTCGGCAATCAATGTTCGTACCTTTCCACCCCCGTCGATGTATTTTATGACTTGATGGAGAGTGGAGGGAACGATAGAATTACGATGAATTTATGGTCGTCCCAGCAGCAAATTGTAGGAAGTGTCGGTATCGATCACGTAGCATGTCACTTCCGACTTTAAGTCCCCGATCTAGCATTTGAGCTTGATCTTCCCCATCGGACGGGTACCATTGGCATTGAACCCATAAATAGTAGTCTGGGTAGCGCTCAACTGGTGAATAGGAATCCCTAAATGAAGCATGACTCGGTGAGGCATAATGCTCAATGTGGACCGGGGATCTACCTGAATGCGCCTTACTTCAGATGAACCAATATACCCTGTGAAGTATATGGGTCGATCATGTTTCCCCTTAACCTGTATATCATCTGCCGTGAAGGTGATGCGGGGAGCATTTTGGGAGGCATGGAGGCAATCCTCTACATCTTCTCTCTGTGGTCCAACCGGTATTTGGGTCATGAAAACCTCAGCATTAGCTAGAGCCTTTTGTAAAGCTTCTCTGGTTGACTTCGATAGCCTGAGGAGCTCGTAAAGAGTAATTCGGGCTGGGATATTGGCCAGTTGAGTCTGGACGTCAAAGCGGTAAGGTGTTGTGGATCCTTCCGCGATGTCTTTCGAGAGAACTTTGAAAAATCGAAGCTCTTTCTATCTCTCCATGGGTTATTTTGTGGAGGGCTTGGCTGGCTCTGTTGCGGGTTTTGGAGGAGTTACGCCCTTTCGTCATACTTTTTCAAATATGACTGACCCGAACGGGTTTTCGCCACAAGTTGGTTGGGTTTATAGTGAGGATTATCATTTCCTCTTCTGAATCAGTCAGTGAGGGAATATCAGTTTCTGCTTCTCGGAAAGAAGCGCACACCACATTACTGGACGAAGCTCTCGCTTTGCCTTTGGACCTTCTGCTAGTAACAGTGGTCCATTGCTGGCCGTCCACGAGGTCGGGATGAACCCACATAACCTCTCCCTGAGGTATAGGAACAGGTACAAGACCCTTCTCTTGCTGATGATGAGGGTCTACGTTAACCATTCTTAACTCCCCCTTTGGGATGAGGACTACTCCAGAGGGAGTTGGAGGTTGTTTTTCAAACTGGAGGAATGATGTCATATTGGCTGTTACTTTTTTCTGCTCAGGACGGAGTTTTAATACCTCTGCGTCAATTAAATCCTGAAGGATGTCTTTGAAGACATAACAGCTCTTGGTGGGGTGTCCCAGCATCCTATGATACAAGCAGTAGTTGGGATTATCAGTTTTATCGACTTTTTCAGGGCGTCTGGCTTCAGGAAGCTTCAGTCTGTTGCTCTTATTAAGTAACTTGAACAGCGAGTCAACATGTTCGTCCTTGAAGGAATACTACTTACTGGTGCGCGGCTGGCTTGAAGAGCCACTTCCCTTGACCGACTGAGGTTTGACGGGAGACTTGGTCTCTGTCGCTAAGTTATCCTTCCTTTTTATTTGGAGGGATGCGTCTGGCGCGCGCCTTGTCGACCTTTCAGGTCTGGGTTTGTTTTCTTCTTCCCTAACCCGAGCGAGATTTCTTCATCCTGTTCACCTTGTTGGACTAATTATTTTCAGGTGCGGCTTTCGGCAACTTCTATTTGGGCGAGGAGCGAAGTTTGTAGATTGTGGCGGCATGTTTCCACCAGGGTGACCTGGGTCATACCGCTTGGACATCGGAGAGCTACATTCCGAAATATTTCTACAAATGATTTGACGGACTCTCCCTTTCACTGCTTGGTGGCCAAAAGAGTAGGCATGGTGACCTCTGAGTCGTCTTCAAAGAAGTGCGTTAGGAAGAGCTTCTCCAAATCGCCCCAATTCTTATGGAGCCTTCGGGGAGCTTCATGAACCATTCAAAGGCAAGCCCTTTAGGGTGCCGATGAATAAACGTGCCAGGATGGCATCGTTATCTACCACATTTCCTGTTTGAGATTTAAAATAGTAGATATGTTGGTTAGGTGACCCTTTGCCGTCAAATGCTTGGAGGGTTGGAGCTTTGAACTTGGGAGGGTATGGAACAAGGTCCCACTCGGCCGGGTATGGCCGGACCACTCCCACTTCTTGCAGGCCGTTCCGTTTGGTAAGGGCCTCAAGACGTTGCTCTAATTGATTCATTCTTCTAGAATGAACCCTTCCTTGGTCTCGGTCGTCTTTTCCTTGCGACGAGGATTCAGACGAACCGGAAGTAGGTTGCTCTTTCTCCTCAATGTGTACAGAGGATGAGTTTTCCCCCTTTTTTCGTTTGCCTTTAGACTTTTTAGAGGAAGTTTTGTCGGTTGACTTCCTCTTGTTTTCAAGCAACTGTGCTAGCATCTACTTGAGGGAATCGATAGATTCTTGTTGAGCACGAATCATCTCGAATTGATCCTTCTGGACCTGGGCTTGCTGCTCCAAGCGCCTGGCTGTCTCCTCAGGAGTGTTCGTCATATATATAAAGGCCTCCTTCTCTATAGACGAGTTTGAAGCCTATGACTCTGCAATAGCAGAATGCGAGTCATTTACCTCAATGCCCCGGGTCAGGGCACTGTAGTTGATCGGGGAAATTACCTCAGTCTGAGTGCGAGTGTGTCGGTACACTCCTTCTGATTCTGTGTCAGACTCATCGGAGCTGACCGCAGGTTGCTTTCCCCTACTCCTGCTCGTCATGTTTGTAGTGAGCTTAGGGTATTCAGCGTCAGAGAAAATCCTCCTTCTGTAGGAACGATTTCTCTTAGCTGATCGGGGAATCAGAGTCAGCTGTCTAACTAGAAAGTGCTGGTTTGTACCTAAACTGCAATAGCACTCAGAGAGCATGGTGATAAGCCGTTCGTAGCAGCACGATGAAGTGATCCGATTAGCACTTCTCTTCCTTGTCAAATAATCCCTTAGATTCATGGGAGGGGGATCGAAGAGATTAGCCTCGCACTGTCGAGAGCGGGAGTGATCCTTGCTTCTCGCAGCTGGGACACAAGGTTCAGAGACGCGGGGTTCATGAACGCAGCTTTTGCATCGCGGCTTCGGAACGCGAGTCTGGTGTCTCTGCTGAGAAGAGACGCAGCTCTCGTGTTACTGATTATCGCGTCTGGACCGAGACACTTGAGAAACGCAGGGCTGCTGGGCCCCGTGTATAGAGGCGCGTGTCTCGTGTCTTTGACAAGGGGCATGAGCTTCGCGTTGGCGTTTGGGAAGCGGTACTTCAGAAGCGCAAGCTTGTTGAATCTCACGTTTAGATTTTCAAACGCGGGCCTCACACGTCTGATGTGGTACAGAAGAGACACCAGTCTGAGATTCGCGTCCTATCTCTGTTGGACCAACAATTGTTCTAGCTTGTAGTTGGCGCGCGCGCCGCCTCTGTTGCCGTTCAGCGTTCCGATTGCCTCGTGGGGGTTGAAGGGAACCCCGACAACCTGGCACTGAGGAGGAGGATGGACTGGCTGGACATCAGGAACGTTGACCGCGCGGGTCTCCTGAGAGACGTTGACGCGAGCGTTACGTATGACGCGATTAGCCACGACATCCTTCACGCTAGTCGCGTCTGAGAGGATCTCAGGGCGGATTTCGGGGCAAATCCCTGTAGAGACCCTGTGATAGGCCTGGGCCTTAGGGCTCTTGGAGTCGGAAGAGAGGAACTCTTCATACTTTGCCTGGTCAAATTTCACGACAAGCGATTCGACCGTTTTTCCCATATAGATGACGTCACCTTGCGCCATCACTTGCTCGTCAGTGGAGAAAGTAGTCCCCAGCGGAGTCACCATCTCTTGTTTGACGGGAGAATAAGGTTCCTTGTAAAATTTTCTTGAATCAAATGAAAGATTACAATGGATTTACACTCCAATTACAAGAGAGGGAAGATGTTGAGACTTGAATCTCCTCTTTGTTTAATGCTGGGTTCTTCAGGTGGCGGTGGAAAGTGAATCTTGTTTTTCGTTGACCGGGTGAACGTAAAGAACTCTTGGGGATCTTCTCTTTGTGTGGTCGATGGAGTGACACAGCTCCTGATTGACCAGGGATCTCAAAGAGATTGTATGCAAAGTTCGGCTTGTACGCAGCAAGTTGCTTGAAGAGTTGAACTCTCTTTCCTTTTTGGTGGAAGTCTTGGAGTTTTTATAGCTCACAAGCCAAGTTTCTCTTCAAAAAGTCTTTGATCAACCGACCGACCCCTTCTCAATAGCAAGCAGGGCTATTTATAGAGGTTACAGAGGTGAACGTGCCCTCCTAAAAACACTCCACAATGGGAGTTAACTTCCTCATTATGTGGGCAGTGATTGACCCCATAACGAGGGAAGTTATAACTGAGACGCGGGTTTCGACCCTCGCGCCTTGGCGCTGCAGTGATGCTGAGACGCGGGTTTCGACCCTCGTGCCTTGGCGCTGCAGTGATGTTGAGACGCGGGTTTCGGCCCTCGCGCCTTGGTACTGCAGTGAAGCTGAGACGCGGATTTCGGCCCTCGCGTCTTGATACTGCAGTGATGCTGGAGAGACGCGAATTTCGACCCTCGCGCCTTCGAGCTGCAGTGATGTTGAGACTAGCCCTGCGTCTGGAGTTCTGCTTTTTTGATGACTTGTCTTTTAATGATTTTTAGACAGCCTACAAACGTCCAGTGTCATTTGCTGACTTCCTAAAGGAATGTGTAATCATCCCACAGTACACTATGCCAAGCTCACCTAGAATGAATGGTATGACTGAAAGACGAAACATGACTCTTAAGGATATGGTGAGGAGTATGATTAGTCATTCTATCTTACCAGAATCATTCTGGGGAGAAGCAATAAAGACAACATCTTATGTCCTGAGCAGAGTACCAACAAAAGTGCCTGCCAAAATATCTTATGAGCTTTGGATAGGTCGAAAGTCTAGTTTGAAGCATTTTCACATTTGAGGATGTCCAACTAAGGCTAGGCCTTATAGGCCAAATGAAAAAAATTTGATTCCAAAATAGTGAGCAACTACTTCATTGGTTACTCTGAGCAATCTAGATGCTACAAATTTTATGATCCCACTATTAGGTCAATTTTTGAAATGGGAATTGCAACATTTTTTGAGGATGTTGAGTTTAGGAGGAGAAATAAGGTTAGAGACATTGTCTTTGAGGAGAAATCAGTTTCGATCTCTACCACTGCTTTTGACAGTGTACATGCTTATATACCTGTTATTGATCGAGAAGCAAATATGAAATCTCAACAAGACAATGCTGAACAACTCCTCACTCAAGCTGAGGTAATTGTTCTTGAAGAACAAACTTAACAACCTCAAGAACAGATGCCACTAAGAAGATCCACAAGAAAGAAGAGAAATGTCATTCCAGATGACTATATAGTATTCCTCTAAGAATATAAGGACATTGATGGATTAGTGGAAGGTGATCCTATCAACTTCCATCAAGCCATGCAGGATTCTAACTATAAAAAATGAATAGATGCTATGAATGAAGAGTATAAGTCTATGCAAGACAATCAAGTTTGGAATCTTGTCCCATTACCTGAAGGTAAGAAGCCCATTGATTGCAAATGGATATTTAAAAGCAAAAGGGATTCAGAAGGTAATATGAAGAGACATAAGGCTCGTCTTATAGCTAAAGGCTTTACTCAAAGGGAAGATATTGATTTCACAGACTTTCTCTCCGATTTCATCGAAAGACTCTTTTAGAATAATTATGGCTCTTCTTGCATATTTTGACCTTGAGTTACGTCAGATGGATGTTAAGACAAGCTTTCTTAATGGTGACATTATTGAAACTATATATATGGTATAGCTAGAAAACTGTGTCTGGAGACCCAAAGAATATGGTTTGCAAACTAAAGAAATCCATATATGGACTCAAACAAGCTTCCCGTCAATGGTACTAAAAGTTTCATCAAGTAGTTATCTCATTTGTTTTCAAAACAAATGTTGTTGAAGTTTGTGTGTATCACAAGTTTAGTGGGAGTAAGCATTCATTCCTGATTTTGTATGTTGATGACATACTCCTTGCTATCAATGATAAAGAAATTTTGCACGAAACTAAGATATTTTTATTAAAAAATTTGAGATGAAAGATCTTGGTGAGGCGTCTTTTGTCTTAGGAATCCAGATATACCAAAATCGCCCTCGGGGTATTCTTGGATTGTCACAAAATACCTATATAAAAAAGGTGCTTGAAAGATATGGTGTGCAAGAGTGTAAACCGGGAGACATTCTAATCGTAAAAGGTGATAAATTCAGTCTAAGTCAATGCTCTAAGAATAACCTTGAAGTTAAAGAAATGCAGAAGATTGATTCCCTATGCTTCAACTGTAGGGAGTCTAATGTATGCTCAGGTTTACATACGTCCAGACATAGCGTTCATTGTTGGAATGCTAAGTAGATATTTAAGTAATCCTAAGATGGATTACTGGAGAGCAGCCAAAAGGTCTTCAGATATTTACAAATAACTAAGGATTACATGCTCACATACGAGATGTCAGATCAGATCAGATTGAGATCATTGGGTTTTCAGATTCTAACTTTGCTAGATGCTAAGACAGTAGGAGATTCACATTGGGCTAAATTTACCTGTTAGCTAGAGAAGCTATTTCCTAGAAGAGTGCTAAGCAAACTCTCGCAGCTTCCTCCACCATGACAGCAGAATTTGTAGCATGTTATGAGGCATCCAATCATGAATTATGGCTGTGAAATTTTGTCACTAGACTGCGCATTCTGAGTGATATTAAAAGACCACTAAATTTATACTGTAACAATAAGTTAGCAGTTCTACATTCTAACAACAGGAGCTTGTCCAGGTCAAGATACATTGACATAAAGTTTCTAGTTGTGAAGGAAAGGGTACAGAGTGGATAGATTTTCATTGAGTACATTGGGACAAACTCTTGATTGTGGATTCGCTTACTAAAAGATTAACACCGAATGTCTTTCATGAGCGCACTACTTTTATGGGTGTTTTATCATTTAAGTATATCATGGTTTAGTGAAAGTTTGTATATATGCTTCATTACTCTAATTAGTGTTTTGGACACATTTTGTGCATTTGGACATTTTCTGCAGAAATAAAGTATTTAGTTTATACACTCTGTTTTATTATGTTAAAGTTTTATCTCAATAAAGTTTAAGGGAGGACCAATTTGAAATAGGCATGTTCAGATTATATTACATGTAATTTTTATGCTACACATCCATGATTGATCTATGTCGTTTGGTTGTGTTGGTATACGTGATTATTGATGAGTTTGATTACGCTAAATGTAATGAAAATTCTTTTAGCCCTATATCAGTGTAGTCAATGGACGAGATTGTTAAGAATACATGATTATATGATTGCAATATTTTGCGCTCATAAGGTGTACACATTTATAAGATAACATATATGGCCCAAGTAGAAGATTGTTGAAAATAATTCAACATTTGTGGGCTCACATATGTGAATTTAATGTGTACGACTATCTTAAAGTATAGTCCAAATTAATTGTGATCTAATAAAGTTAATAATTAGACTAATAGGTATTAAACTGTCATGGATTTAATGTGTAGAAATAATTATGCAATTTCTAATTTGATGAAGGGTCAAATTAAAAAAGGAATAACTGATAGAATCATTTATTATTTAAGGAATCATGGTCCCCAAAAGAACGTATCTTCTTCTTATCTTTGAAATTCCTTCAAGCAGAGAGAAAATTTAAAGGAATACAGATCTTTTGGAAGGTCTTCTCCATCCCAACAATTCAAGGAATTCAATTATGAATCAAGGTACGCTTTCGCTCTTATTATTTTAATTTTCTCATATTTTTGAATCTTCATGGAGACTAGATTTATATTTTAAAATTGATCTATGTTAAAGATAAAGTTTATGATTTTGATCTTGTTTATTCTAAGGATGATTATTATAGTTCGAATCCTTTTATTTAATTAAAAATTGAACAGTTTTTCCCCAAACCATTCATAAATCCCTAATATCTATGATTGGATTAATGTAGACTTTGCTTCTTGATTTTACTTAGATTACTCCGGTTGATCCAAAAATTATTAAATATGAGCTAAACAAAGTCTTGAATTGTTCAGTTACTTAAGATTTTTAAATAATAGGATAAATTGTAGAAAGGCCTCATATATTATTGAGAGTGGAGCACTAATAATATTAGCAGAAATATCCCCACATAAGGATTTGGGTCAAGTTAATTTTTTATATGTTCTATTTTACCCCTCTTCTTTTCTTTCTTTTGTTTATTCCCCCTCTCAATTTCTCACTCGCTCAATTTCTCACTACTCTGTGTGTGTGTGTGTCTTTCTCCCTCTCTCCTTCTGCCTCCCTTTCCGCTTCTCTTCCTCCTCCTCCTCCTCTCTCTCTCTCTCTTAATAAGCAACATCACTAGCAAATTGCATAGTAACACCATGTAAAGCAAATTGTAGTAGTAGCAATCATGGAAAGTTTCAGAAATAGCAACTACAATAGCAACAACTTGGAGTGAGTTTTGGTTTTTGGGTTTGGCCAAGGGCTTGGGTCTTGGAGACAAAGATTGTATTGGGTTTGGAAAGAAACAAAAGAATTTGGGTTTTGATTTTTTTTTTTTTTTTCTGTTGTGGGGGGGGGGGGGTTTAGTATCGATTGGGTTTAAGTTTTGAAGAGGATAGAAAGGAAGGGGGAGATAGTTTGATTTTGATTTCGAAGAGGTTGGGTTTGATTTGAAGAATAAGCTTTGCAAAGAGATGTGAGGGAGAAGTGAGAGAGGGCAGAGAAAGTGGTGGGAGAGAGGAGAGGAGGGAAAATGTGGCCTAAGTTCAATTTATAGGATGAGTTTTTGGAGAAATAGATAGGATGAAAGAGAGAAGAAGATGAGGAGAAAGACACAAAAAGGCAATATGGAAAAAAAAAATAGTCATTCTCGAGACAGGGGGTGTTATTTCTAATAACAAGTTAAGAGAGTATTGGTGCTACATGTTCAATAGTACATGGAATCGTTTTGCAGTTTGGCCTTCACAGTTCGCTTCTGGATCAGCTCGTCGAGGACATGGAGATTCGGGGACCTCCTGCTCTCGGGGTCGTCTTATGTTTGCATAGAGTTGTTCTAGAGGACTGCGACTTAGGTCTGGAGCTGTTAATTGAGTAATCTCAGCTCCTCTTGTTCACGAAGGATGTTTTCACGGTCAAGCGCTGTCTATTCCTGCTCACGATCGGATTGCTGTTGATATTTCTTCATTTGCTCACTCATCTCGTAAAGCATTTGAAAGAGCTGATCTTCTTATTGTTGAGAGGGTTGGATACTGGTAAAGGTTCCTGTGGTGAGACGGAGTCGGTATCCTAAGTATGCGGTTGATTGCTGGATGGTCGGGAGGTTGTAACCCCGATGGTCGCGATAGCCTTGTCTTTGCAAATTGCACCGTTGGCCATTCATTTTTGTGGGGCCATCGTTAATATGAAGTGGATTTTTGAGGAATGTTATGGGGAGATAGATCTCTAGTGTAGGGACTCATATCTCAATGGAGATTTTCAGACATGATTGATCGAGCGGTCGATTTCGCACCACTGGGAATACAAGTAACACAGAGATTTGCATACAGAGAACAAGTAAAGACACATGAATATAAGTAAAAATCCAATATGGAAAAGATCACTGGGAGGAGGGAGAGAATTCACTATTTTCAAGAAGTCACGGTGAATTCAGTAAAGCTTTACTCTGTTTACAATCTCTGGTCCCGGTCCTTTTGCTAGATGGAAATTCAAGTGTATAAGTACCTTGCACATTGTAATCAATGGTGTGGATATTACGAATCTTCATCACAACATAATTTGCCTGTTGGGATTTCTTCATAATTGTTCAAATTATATCTTTTACAGTTGGGAGTGATTTCTTCTGCTTTTTGTAGCCGTCCGGGCTGGAGCAGGGGGCTGTTGCAACGTTCAAAACGTGGGATGATTTGGTGGCATAACTGACTCCATGAATTATAGGAGTCCAGCTTGCTGAATTGAAGGCAGGAATCAACAACGTCGGATACTGTGGCTCTTGCTCAGAGTGGAAAAAATTAACAATGGGTTGTTTGTGTTCTCAGAAGGAGGAGTGGCCTTGAGAACAGTTGAGTGGTGCTCGGAATATAAGAGTTGTCGGGGCAGCGGAGTCCTCGGAAGAAGGTGTGGCCTCGGGAATGAGTAAATGGTGCTCGGGAAGCTGCTCCACTGGCGTGTCATGATGAGGTGAGGCACATGTCGTGATCCAGATGTAGATCAAAACCCGACCACTACACCTGTCATCCTATCAACTCGCACCTGTGCTTTACATGAATGTTTTGATCACTTGTAAGGTATGCTCTGTAGCTTTTTATATGCCTCGCTGAAGATGCACTATTCATTCACCCAATGGCTCCTCACAGCGTGCCTATCGCGAAGGTCGAGGTTACTACGTTTATGGAGTTTCCTTGGAGCCACCAGGCTGGCCAACATGTTCTCAACTGAGTATTCTTGAATGCATTTCGTGAGATCCATGAGTCAACAGCTTTAAGTTACCTTTTTTGGGGCCTTTACTTGCCTTGAAATATTCACATTTCAATGAACTTCAATGATTTGTCATGGAGCCATTTTTAATGTTTGTCAAAAATCAAGGAATTGTTTCTTTCAGTGCAAAATCTGTTGTTGATCTCTAATGGCTCATCTAATTCAGTAATTTTATGAAGTCTGTATTTTCTGGTTCCTTTCTGATTGGTTCAATAATGTCCGGAAGGTAAACGTGGTAACCTTTGTCAGAATGCCTATTGGTTCTGATAGAAGCTTCCTCATCTCCGAGGGCAATTGTCTCTTTCTTTTCCAGTTCTAAGAGTAGTATTAAGATTATAATACATATTGTATTAAAACTATATTAAGAATAGAATTTTCATTATCATGTAACTTTATTCTCTATATATATGAGCATTTTTCTCGTCATCAACAATAATGTATACTCTTTTCTTCCTCAATTACAGTAACATGGTATCGAAACTACAATTTTCTCCATAAAAAATTCTCAAAACTTTAATTTTTAAAAATTGATTTGGAGCTTTGTTTGGCAAACTCATGTTATTTGACCCACCATGAGTATGAGGGGTGTTAAGAGTAGTGTTAGGATTAGAATACATATCGTATTAGAACTGTATTAGGTGTATAATTTTCACTATCATGCAACTGTATTTTCTATATATATGGACATTGTTCTCATCATCAACAATAATATATACTTTTCCCTTTATCAAATATTGTATCATCCAGCATGACATTGTCCTGGCCTGTTGGTATAATCTACATCTGTCTGAAGCAACCAAAATTGGTTAATGAGATCAACTATACTCTTAGGAAATGTGAGATTTCTTGGTTATTATATCCTGAAGTCCTTTCCTATGGTGTCTGTTATAATAACACAAATCCTGCTGAGTCCACAGTAACATTCTTTTACTTGAGAATGATGAAAATCGGTGCATACAGGGATGAAAATACCAACCTATATTTTGATTTTTGATAATCTTATACAGAAATTATATATAAATGCTTCCAACTAGCAAATTATTAAGTTGGCAACCAGGTTGGATGGAGGAAAGAGAGAGCAAGAGTTTTTATACTGAGTGTAGGATTGCCATGTAGAATTGGCACCATAAGGATCATGAACAAATGATGGGGGGATAGTTCTGCAATCTGCTGTCTTTGTAAGATTATTGTGTTATATTTTCTTTCAGCATAATTTATTGATGATTGTAAGGAGGTTTTACCATCATCATGTTTACTGTTTTAAGGAGGGTCTGCTGATTGTTGAATTGAAGTATAACTGTACAAGGAGCTAGTAAGATAATATGTGGAGGATAAAATCTATGATAGATAACCAAGATACAGACATTACTTTTGACAAACTAGCTCGAACATTTTACTTCTATTAAGCCGGGAGTTTTTTGTGTTGTCTGTTTGGTGAGCATTCATCAACTACTGATTCTACTAATGTGATCCAGTCTTGCGGGATTTTAGGATTCCATAAATGGGTCTGAACACTTGTTCTCTTAGAAAAGAGAAATATAAATACCTTTAGACGCAATGATGTTAAGAACAATGATATTAAGAATGAGTTTCGGCAGCCTGCTAACCTTCCTGCACTTGTACTGAAAGCTTCATAGAATTGGTAATTTTGAGGATGGCATTTCTGTTAGGATTATGAGTGAATACGTTGTGAAGGTAGTCGATTAATGTCGGATCTGACAGTTTTCTTTTCTAGATATGTTTTGAGTTCGAGTTGGATTCAAGTTTTCTTTATTCTGATTGATGGAGTTTGTTTAGAACTAGGAGAGTTTTATGATCTACATATAACCCCTTAGAGGTGACATTCAATGCATTCCAAGAGAATCTAATGAATTTGTAATTCCTAAGGGTGTAATTCATCTAAGTGAGAGATTCATGAGAGAAGCTTAGCCACAAGGGTTCACTATTCTTAGCGACTATCAAGAGCTTGTAATCTTCTCAGCGTGAGGTATAAATAATTCTTATTGTACTCCTCAAAGTTTTAATAAAGTTTCTCCCATTCTCCCGTGGATGAACACACGATCTGTTTGATCGGTGGAACTATGTTATATTATTTGTTGTCTTTCCATCTACTTTGAAATATCTTCTTCTCCTCTATTTTGAAATATCTTCTTCTTCTCTTCACGTTGCCTTAATAGATCCTATGGTTTGTTTTCCGCTGCGCCGCCCCAGTCGATCCGGTCGTGAGGGTGTCCTCCCTTGAAATTTCAACAATTGGTATCAGAGTAAGGTCAACGTAAAGATGTCTGCGATCAAGTTCGATATTTAGAAGTTCGACGGCGTCATCATTTCAGCAGGTGGCATATTATAATGAACGACATCCTTACCCAGAGCGGGTTGAAAAAAGTACTACTCGGGAGGGAGAAAAAGTCTTAAGACATGAAGGGAAGAAACTTGGCAGGAGTTAGAAGAGAAAGCCTTGACAGTTATTCAGTTTTGCTTAGAGGACAGAGTGTTGGATGAGTTTTCTACAGAGAAAATAACGTCCTCGATGTGGGAGCGACTTCAGGACCACTATCTGAAGAAGTCATTAGCGAATCGGTTGATTCTGAAGCAGCGTCTCTTTCTTCTCCGCATGCATAAAGGTACATCTATTAAATCTCACATTGCAGAATTTTTCTCTATCATCAATGATCTAGATAAGATAGAGGTTAAGATAGAAGATGAGAATCAAGCACTTCTATTACTGCGTTCTTTTCCTTCTTCATATAAGAGATTTAGGGAAGCTATCATCTATTGAGGCAAACCAGCAATCAAGGTCCATGAGGTCAAGGAGCATTTGCTCAACAAAGACAAAATTGACACCCAGTTGATCGGTGAGTCTCATCATGATCTGGGCAAGTTCACTATTCAAGGGAGTAGAGTAATAATGAAAGTTTCATGAATAACTCAAAACACAAGAATTTGACGTGCAACTATTATCACAAGAAGTGGCACATTAGTTCTGAGTGTTGGTTTCGAAAGAAAAAACAATCAGATGCTAATGTCAGTGAACTGGTTGGAGGAGATGAAAAATAGTGTGACGTTCTATCTATTACAGATAGATCAGTTGGTAACAAAAATAGATGGGTCATAGATTTTGAATGTTCACAACATATCAGTTGCAATAGGAAGATGTTCTCTTCATACACTTTGGTTCAAGGAGGAGAAGTTTTCATGAGAAATTCTGCTACAAGCAAGCTGATTGGCGAAGGAACAATCCAGTTTCGGTCTCATGATGGATGCATCACTACTCTTCAAGGCGTTCGTCATGTTCCCGAATCAAGGTACAATCTCATCTCTCTTGAGGCTCAACAAGTGGAAGGGTTCTGTTTCAGTTCGAAAGGTAATCTTATGAAAGTTTTCAAAGTGACCTATGTGATGTTTCAAGCTGAACGTGTCGGCAATGTGCATATGTTGCAAAATTCAGAAGAAACAGTTGGTGAATTGCAGTTAACCTCGGCTTCAGAAGCGGTGGTTATGGAACAGTCAAAGACTACGATGGTTTCAAACTCGGATGTTCAGTTATACCCCGAAGGGAGATTGGGACTAGGCGCGCAATAAGGTAGTCAAGATCGTTACTCTTATGGTGGAGCAAATTCTCATAAATCTCGTGTAGATCAAGAAGATCATTGGGTAATAAAGTTCAAGTTGGGCCTGAACTTAACTTATTCGACCTAATCAAGTTGTGAACCCCATTAGGGGGTTATGGAGAAGAGGGAGTGAGATGGAGATGAAGTCAAGTTTGTTCAATTGTGCGTGGATGCGAGCACATGAAACATGGTGGCTATTCTCAAACTTGAACGTATTCAAGTCAAGGGGGAGATTGTTAGGATTATGACGTGAATCGTCGTGAAGGTAGTCGATTAATATCGGATCTGGCAGTTTCCTTTTCTGAATATGTTTTGAGTCCGAATTGAATTCAAGTTTTCTTTAATCTAATTGATAGAGTTTGTTTAGGACTAAGAGAGTTCTATAGTTTATAAATAACCCCTTAGGAGTGACCTTCAATGTATTCCAAGAGAATCCGATGAATTTGTAATTCCTAAGGGTGTAATTCGTCTAGTTGAGAGATTCGTGAGAGAAGCTTAGCCACAAGAGTTCGTTGTTCTTGGTGACCATTAAGAGCTTGTAATCTTCTTAGCATGAGGTGTAAGTAATTCTTATTGTACTCCAAAAGTTTTAATAAAGTTTCTTACTCCTTCTCTCGTGGACGTACACATGATCTATTTGATTGGTGGAACCACGTTATATTGTTTGTTGGTTTTCTATCTACTTTGGAATATCTTCTTCTCTTCTTGTTCATGTTGCCTTAGTAGATCATGTGGTTTGTTTATGGTGCATCGAATCTGATCGGCGGGACGTCCTACCTACCCTGAAATCAGAATAATTTCTTTTTCCAAGATCATGAAAATCAAAACAGAAGGGCAGAAATTGAATAGAAAGTTCAGTGAAGACAGCTATTATATTGCTTAAGGGTGACAGAAAAATGGAGAATTTATTTATGTTTAGACATGTCAACATCACTTCAATCTCAAATATATGAAAAATGAAAGCACTATAAGATATAAGAGGAGGATATTAGGCGTTTTGCTAGCAGACTGTTGTGTTTTCCGTATCAATTTCCTTTTTGTTTTCTTCAGTATGTGAAGGAGCCAGATAGGTCTTCTAATTTTCATGGTAGGATGAGCAAGTTGTCGGAAGAATATAGAGGCGAAGGCGTGGTTTTAAAGGAGGAAGGACAGACGCTATCGTTGTATGTTACCAATCTTGTTCTTCCATCACTACCACTGTTTCCCTGTTTGTATGTTGTCAAACAGCGTGTGCTGCTACGGAACACAAAGTCAACTTCATCTACCTCCTTCATAATAATAGAAATGACTGTTATTGAGTGATTTTTCAAGTTTCATTGTTGCAGACACATTCTCTAAATTCTGAAATCTATTTTCAGATGATGTTAGGATTAGAAGAAGTTAAAGACATGTATATTGTTTGCTTAGTTCTAATATGAAATGCCTTGCACTTAACAGTTGATTGTTTACTGGTAAATTTAATGTTTGCAGATATAATGGAAAAAAAAAAAGATATAATGAATGTATCTCATGCTCCACATATCTGTACATATTTGTTTCTTTAGGAATGAAACAGACGGCATTTGGAAGCTATAATATTAATTAAAACTTAGAAGGAAGGGTTATAATGTGTGAAAAGTCATTACTAAATCCCTTGGTTTCATAATATGTGTAAGCTATCTGTTCTAATCCTAATGCTGGAGGGAAGGAGAGGTTATTTTGTGATATAAATTTTATATAAAATTTTGCTTTATGCATCAAAGTAAAGGTCCGACTGCATTATATTATTAATAATTCTTTCCATTAAATCTAGAGGATATGATTTTCTTATATAATTCAATTATAAAGCTATACTGTTTTCTTTCTCCTATGTTGTTTTTCAAAAGGGAAATGACAATTTTATTTTATTTCAATAATTAGGTAAAACTCATGGAGAATAAATTAGTAGAATTGCGAAAAATTAAATTTTGATAAAAAAAATTTAAATATTTGCATTTGTTGGGTTTATCTTTGAGAAAAAGGCATTAATATACTTTGTCCCCAGACCCAGCAAAGCCAGCTAAAGAAAAGAATATAATTTTCTACTTTAAATCTACCAATCACCTAAAGAAGCAAGAATGAGAATATGTCTTTTACCTTCTGTTTTCCTATTGGCTGGGCTTTTGTTTTGCTTTCTTTTGCCTTGTACAATTAAAGAACAGCCTATTCTTGGTTTAGGAGGGAACCAATTTTTTTTTTTTAACCAGTATGTGGATTTAGTACTACTTTCCATTTTGATGTGTTGAGAGGAGAGAGAGAGAGAGAGAGTAGTGTTTTGGATAACCTTTTGCTTTCTTCATACCCTCAATGTGCACTGTATATTGTATATTATACCAGTATGTGGATAAAAACAAAGACAAGCTACATGAGGAAAATTGCTACCTTAATGCATATAAATGAGATATTTGGAGCCGAAAACTGTAATGAAAATTTATAATATAATTATAAATTTGCCAAAAGATTCATTTTTAAGGACAAAGGACAAATTATTACGCCCAGGAGTTTTGAATTGAAATTGCTTAAAGATCGCAAAAGTACAAAAGGTGCATTACATGTAAATCCACAAAATGCTAGGTATGAACACCATTATGGGCGTGTTTGGTTGCAAGGAAGTGGCGGAAGTAAGAAAATAGGGAAGTATAATTGCTCACTTCCCTATCTATCCAAACACTGGAAAAGGAAAATAAGAAAACCCCTTTTCCTTTTTTCTTCTTTCTTTTACACAATCATTTCTTTACTTCCAGAGTGCTACTTAATTTGTGGTCATATAAATCTCATTTGTAATAAATTGTAGCATAAACAGTTAATTTTTTAGTCATGTAAATCTCACTTGCATTCTAATTACAGTCTATTTTTTATTTTTCTTAATTAATTTTTATTTTAATATATTTTACGGTCAACTTTGTGGTCAACTTTTTCTCTTCCACTTTTTATTACCATCCAAACACCGGAAAAGACATAACATTTTCTAAACCACACTTCCCAACAACATCCAACACCGAAAAACTTACTAACCAATTCCTAAGTTCTAAAAGGAACTATTACCACTTCCTCACTTCCTTACTTCCTCACTTCACCCTTAACCAAACAGGCCCTATATGTATTATCTTGTCTTGTTTACACACACACACACATTTTGCGTCTGACCTTGCTCTTTTTCTTTTTCTTAAACTTTTACAATTGTGAATCAACAAGTATTGTTTTAATTGCTACACACTAAGACCTTTGAATTTGTTGGGAATCCCAAGCAACAGAGAAGATGGACACCAAAGAATAGTCACCAATCACACGAACAAATAACAAAGAAAAGAAAGAGAAAACACAAGATTTAATGAGGTTCGACAATTTGCCTATGCTCTCGGGGCAAGAGGAGAGAGTTCTTATTGAATTAATCAATTACAGGCTATAAATATTGAGACAATACTCCTCTTTATATAACCAAAGAAATCACGAAGAAAAAGAAACAAAAAGCACCTAATTCCGATCAGAAATGAATTCAGAATCAGATTTGGAAACAGGCCGCTGCAGCCGTATTAGTCGACTAGGAAATATCCTAGTCAACTAATAACTCTTATTAGTCGATTAGGAATTTGGCCTAATCGACTAGTTTGTAATGAAACAGATTTTTCAACTCTCTGTTTGCATCGTTAGTCGACTAGTCCAAATACCTAGTCAACTAGGTCATATTCCTCCTGTGCAATCCACTATTTGATACGACTGATACGCTCTCGTATTTGACACTATTGATTGAATTGATCTTTGGCTAACCATCAACATAGTTTAAAAAACTCTATTAACAAGATTTTGCCCTCTCTCCCTACTATTTTTCACCTCGGTGAAGATTTCTCAATGAGCCGAACACACCATAGCACTATGTCGACTACAATTTGGCTGTACCATTATGGTTGCCTATGTACCCATGCCCAACTGGATTAAGCCACACATAGTTCATCCAAATAAGCTCCACTGAGCTTGTAATATCCTGATTTCAAAATGCGTATCCTTTTACGATTTTTGACATTTCAAATTTGTACGTATTATTTTATGTATGTATTCTCTTCTTTTTGACCTGAAATTTTATACGAGACTCTACACTGGTACTAAATTCTACCCCAGAAATTTTAAAACTTTTTAATTATTATTTCAATAAATATTTTCTCTCTCCTTCTATTTTCCTTTCCTTTCTTCTCTAAATTCATTTCTTTTCCAAATTTCTTCATTTTATTTTTTATATTATTTTCTTAAGTAACATTTACACATAACCCCCTAACAATATAATATTTACATTTTTAGTTTTCTTTTCTTTTTTTTTTCCTTTTCATTTTCTTTTCTTTTCTCCAATTTTCCAGAACTCTCTTTCTTTCTTCTCCGTGAAGCCAAGAGGCTTGGCTTCTCATGTAAACCTCTCACCCTCTCTTAACCACTCTCTTCCTCTCCCCTAAAAGGACCGGCGATCTCCTTCTCTCTCCTCCATTTTTTCTATCATTTCTCTCTCCTAAAACCGCCAAAATTCACTCTTTCTCTCTCTAAAATTCCTCCAACCATAATACCACCACGATAATCACCATCATAACGTCCTCTCCTACTCCTCTAACATATTTGGCCACATTCCTTTTCTCTCTACATTTTCTCTCTCCAAAAAAACTATTTTCTCTCTCTAAAATCTCTCTTTCTCTCTCTAAAAATTCCTCCACCGACTACTACACTACCATGGCCACCTCCACACCACCCTCTCTCTTTCCTCACCTTTTTCTCTCTCTAAAAAGGCAAAAAACCCACTTTCTCTCTCCTCTCTCAAACTTTTCTCTACCTTCTCTCTCTATCTATTCCTCCTACTTCAAACCGCCAGCATCCCAAGCCTTCGCCATCTTCTCCGCCACCTCCCTACATCACTCACACCTCCAAAATCCCTCTCTTTCTCTCTCTACATTATTTTCTCTCTAAAATACCTTTCTTCTATTTTCTCTCTCTAAAAACCCTCACCACACCACCTTCTCTGCCTTAGGCTAACGGCCATTCCCTTGGGCTTCACACTCATCCACACACATTTCTCCATACACGTGCACACGTGCATGTTGTATCGGGTATTTTTTTTATTTTAGGCGAGTACTCTATCCTTGATGCATATGTACACATACATATTTGTACACATATATTTGTACACGTGAATCCATATTTGGCATTCTGGACATTTCTAAATTTTTCTGTAATTTTAGAAATTAACGGTGTATTTTTAGAATTTATATGTATTTTAGAAATTTTCTGTAAACTTTAAGAGTTTTCCTGTATTTTAGAATTTACTTGTATATTTTTAGGAATTTTCTTGTGTATTTAGAAATTAGATGTATAATTTTAGAAATTTCCTGTGTAATTTTAGGAATTTCTTGTATTTTCTGGAATTACTTGTATTTTTAGGAATTATATGTAATTTTGTATATTTTGGTACTAATATCTTTTGCAGGTACTTACTTGACCTCTGGTTCTATTAGACTTTCTGGTCTCTCTTATGCCCACTTCCCGAAAGGGAGTGCACTTAGACCTTAGGGTCTCTCTTTTGGTGCCATGCGCCATTGATTGTTATTTATATACTTGTATATTAACGTTATTTTATGCAGGTATTCAGTTGGCCTTCTGCCCTTATTAGACCTCTGATCTCTCTTATACCCACTTCCCGAAAGGGGTGCGCTTAGGCCGTTCGCGATCTCTCAGCTTCACCTGCTTGGCATATCTAGCGCTCAGCGCTTTATCACTAGAGTCATTTAGGCGGAACTCTGCTGGATTTCTGACTCGCAGTCTAAGCCGAGTCATTCTTTTAGTTCCGCCGAGCATTTTAGTAATTAAACATTATTTGCTGTTTGTGCCTCCAGCACTGCTCGCGCCGCTTGTTTGTGCCCTTAGCTATTATGATGTTTTATCATATTTATGGTTGTGAAGAGTTTGAAATACCTGATATGAAATATTCCTGAAATACATTAGCTGCTTGCAAGCTCTTTGATATTTGTATTCCAGATACTACATTATAACTGACTACTAATACTGACATTAAATACTAATACACTTACTGATTTGACTGGACAATATCATTTACATCTGACTATAAATCAGATTTGCTATTAACGCCTAATACGGTACTATGATTCCTGACTCAAGAAAAATACTCCTGATTCACTTCTAATTCGGTACTGTGAATCCTGAACAGATTAAATTACAAGATTCATATATATTGCTTTTACGGGAATATTATTGAACTCCTGGTTACTGAATCCAGAATAAGAATATAATGATCTACTATTACTGATACATATGGTGAGTGAAACTAAGTGCCACGTAGGACAGAGTATCCATAGGGGCCCTCTCTAGAATCCCACACCTCTCATTTTCTTGTTATTCCCCGTAAAATAATATCATGAAGCTAAACTGGAAATAATCCTGAATATATTTTATAACTGTACAACTTACACCGGGGCAGGAAAAACTGATGGCTTTTAATATTTGTACGTGTTTATAGAGGATTGCACAACTCTCGTTCTGGATCCACCTGAGGCCACAAGGGACCGGGTGGGGTGAACTGGCACCCCTATCTTGATTCCATTCCTATTTTAAGGGCATACAAATAAGACCCTTCAGCTTAGCGGCCGGTTCTGGGGGCCAGACACAGATACTCCTAAGGCCATTGTCCCGGGTATGCACGGAGCTCACTATAAATATGGTTCGTTGACTGTCCCATTAGTTTTCAATAACCAACCTCGCTCAACTCCAATGTGGATGTATGTGAACTGGGACACTGGAGTATGTACCTAAGCATCCGAGTAGGACGAGTCCTAAAAAGAATAAAAATAAGACAACTGACTTGACTCCACTACTGATCATAGTGAATCCATCTACATGATAACACCATTGATATAGACATGTCTGATATACTGATATAACATTTCATGTAAAATACGTTACTTACTTTCACACGACATCCAGTTTATACTTTTCGAAGTTGTGTTAATTATACATGTCCAAGTCATGTTTCACTTTTTCAAATACATGTATTTATTTATCTAGCATGCCATCAAGCTTCTTTTATGTGCTCGTTGGATTGCATTCTGACAATCCTAGACTTGTATGTCCAGATTTTAAAGCATGGATGGAGGAGGATTCCATTGTAGCTGATAAGGCATATCTGAAAGAGCATGCGGCTCTCCAGTAGTCCTTTCATTCCGATTCTAGTTAGTTTGCGAGATATCCAGTTGCAGCTCGTGAGCCTCCTTCTGATCTTTTGTTCCACTTGTAAAATTTATCTTTTGTACCACTAATATCATGTACAAACTTTTGTATTCTAATGTAAATTTCATATAATGACTATGTACTTATATTGTTTTATTGGAATGTATAATACTATCATGTTTCCGTACTCTGACTACTGTACTGTGTTGATGCTAGGGTGTGTACGTACGAGTATTATACTCTGCGTATATATGTTGTAGTAGTGTTTTCGTACTCGGTGGGGCGGGGCGTTATAGGTTGGTATCAAAGCTTAGGTTTTGCCACCTTTAACACAACTAGTACGAGTCATGCGTATACATTCCAATTACAAGTACATAGTTAATAATCCGTCCTAATCTTTCTTGATATTCTTTTCCTTGATTCCTGAATCTTGTCCATCTTTTCATTCTCAATTTTCCCTAACTTATCTTGGCTATAGATAAATAGAGGACAAGTGATGGGAACTAGAGATGGTTCTAACATGTCTTACCCCTTTCATATGATTTTAGTAAACAAAACACAGATCAATCGTGATTTTATAAGGAATGATGGAAATACTATAATAACAAATGGAGTTGTAGTTCATCAATAGTGACACAAGTTTTAGCGTTTGATGATTCTGATCCATTACACTATTTTATGTCAAGTTCTTTGCTATTTACATGTTATTTCTCTTACACGGATAAATAACCATGAGGGATTTAGTTTGGAAATAAGTGTTCTGTGAGAATCTGTATGATAGTAAAAAATGGTATATAGTGGAGAGTGAACCTTATTATGTTTGGTCTAGATACGAGAGGATGTGATATAATTTGAAGATTTTACTTACAACCCCAATAACGTGACTGATTATAGAAGAAGAGAATCCTCCAACAACTACAATTGCAGTTTATTGGGACATGCAAATATATCAAGTAAAACAAGAGGATACTATTGAGGATAATTTTCAACTTTCTTTAAAAGGATAATGGAGATTCTTAAGGTTATGTAAATTACAAGTGACATTTTCAGGAGTAATCCTAACTCTAAAGTGCCAACTTAAATAGCCAGACTCAAAGGAACAAGTAAAAGATTACTACAGACTATATAGATAGGAAATAGAATAGATCAAGTATTTTTCCTTTGGGGAGTACCTGGAGTATGTAAAAAGATAATTAATGACAAGGGATGACACAGTGACTATGGGAGCTTGGCAAAGGAACATTCTCCACCCAGAATTGATGAGCTTTGATCAATTACATGGAACTGAGATATGTAGAATTTAAATTGCAATCTGAATAGTATTAAGTGAAGATGGAGAATAATGATATTTGGAAGACAACTTTTTGCATCTGCTATGGATATTATGAATTTTGATGATGTCATTTGACATAAATAGTATACTAGTATGAGTTATATACTGATGAAATATATTTACTCATTTTATTAAGATAAGTTTATGGTGGCATGTATAGATATGCATGTAGAATATTTGAACAGTCTTTGACAGACTCAAGCAGAATAAGCCCTGTGAAATGAAGTGAATTGAAATTGAATAGCAAATATCTTATTTTGGATCATGTTATTCAGTAAAAGGAAATTGCAGAAGAAGATACAAACGATAGAAGACTGGCTAATGCTAAAGTCTCCAATGGAATTAAAGTGTGATCTTGGAGTAGTTGGATATCATCCGGGATTAATTCATGATTAAGCTAATTCATTTATTAAGATGTTGAGAACAGAAGAGAAGGATAGTTGGACATGAGATTTGATTACGATATTAAGACTATCAAGAATAAATGAAGAATTTGAAGAACAAGTTAAGTACAATTCTAATTTTGATATCAATTGATATATTAAAAATAGTGATATATTAAAAGGACACATATGTGTATTGAGGTACATAGATATATTAAAGTATATAATTGAAGTCTCTTGAATAAAAGTATCCAACACATGATGAAGTTAACAGTTGAGATTTTTGCATTCAAAAATTAGAGACATTGTTCCTTAGGAGATCACTATTAACTTATAAGATCAAAAGAATTGATGTATTTTTATACTCCAGGGAAATGAGATATGAGACAGAGACATTGATTTAAATCAAGAACGGACTATGATAAAGAGTTATAAATTTCCTGGAAACCAAATGTTATATCAGATGGTTCAAGAAAGATGTTTCATGAAGAAAATTGAAATTCATGAGATTATTTCACTTACACAATAAAAAGAGCTACAAGAAAAGGATAATAAAGGACTGAAGACCAAAGTGACAGACTTGTATATCAGTTTAATTAATGGTATGGCAGACTCAATCAATATTGATAAAAACAAGTAGGAAAAAACTCAGAAAAGAAATTCAAGATTTTCAGAAGTTAGAAAACAAGTTGAAGCGGGGTTGAGGGCGAATATAAATAGTTGTTTAAATGATACAGTTGGAGATAAGAATTATGAGTAGAGGATCTTGATTCAACTTATTCTATCAATCAATAAAACCAAGGACATTATGATTTAAAGAAACATAGTTGGAGGAATGCGATAACCAAAGAAAGAAACATCATATGTAGTTCTGTAATTAGTATGTTATCATGTTCAGGGGAACAGAGTAACCGAGTCCCTACAACCACCACCAAGACTGAAATAAGGGTGGTATTTGAGATTATGAATTGGGTTGTAACATTGCCCTATAATACGCAAAGGAAATAAGATAGTTAAATGATCTATGATCTACAGCTAACTAAATCAACCACATCATTCTAGATGAACAAGCAACGGAAGATTTAATTGAAAAGTATATGAAGATAGTACAATTACATAGATTACTAAGAATTACTGTAACAGAGCAAGAAACCAGATCATTATCACACTCTTGAGGAAAGACTGCAAGAGGAGTTAGGAACTTGTTTGACATTTAGTACAACAAAGTACCCAGAGCAAGACGGCCAATTTGGAGGAACAATACAAATGCTTGAGGACGTGTGAGAACTTGTACACTTGATTGAAAGGGATTATGGAAAGATTATTTACTAATAGTTTGGGTTCCTCTAGACAGTGATCCACCAAGTATGAAAATAGCTCAATGGAGGCTTTATCTGGAAGAAAGTGTAGATCACCATAATTTAGTACTGAAGATTGGGAAAAAAAGGATATTGAGGATCTAATACGAATTTTTAGACGGTGGATACTAATAGACAGATCAGAGAACATCTTAAGACAGTACAAAATGGACATAAGGGATAGACGGATTTAAGAAGGGACCCCATGAATTTAATAAAGGTGATTATGTATTCTTATAAATATTCCAAATGAAAAGAAGTTACTCGGGAGCAAGATGATATTCATCCTTTGACTGTCTGTATCCATCTCTTACCTCTTTCTTCCATCCATCCTCCATTCCTTGACTATCTCTATACATGTCCCCCCACTTCTTTCCATTTATCTATGACTTTTCATATGCCTCTCCTCTCTATTGAAATTTCGAATACGAAATTTTTGTAAGGGGTAAAATGTAATACCTCGTTCCCGAAATACATACACAGACGCGTATCCCATTTCTCGATTATATTTTTCTATTTTCTCCATATTAGTTTTCTTTTGATACCACTTTTTCTAGTTTTTTTGTATCGAATCTTAATTTTGTGAATTCAGAGTCGGTTCGGGTTTGAACCCAGGACTTGATTTCTGTAAAATAACTGATTTGATCATTTTGAGAGTCAGATTTGACCTATTTTCTCTAATTTCCTCCATATTTTCATAAATGTAATCATTATCCTTGATCCTTTTTATGTTCATCTCCCCCTTAACGAAATTGCGAGGATGCAATTTTTGCAATGTCGGAAGAATGTAATACCCTGATTCCAGAATACGTATCCTTCTACGATTTTTGATATTTCGAACTTGTATGTATTATTTTATGTATATTTTCTCTTCTATTTTATAAGAGACTCTACGCTGGTACTAGATTCTACCCCAAAAAGTTTAAAACTTTTCTTTTTTAATTATTATTTAATTAAATATTTTCTCTCGCCTTCTATTTTCTTTTCTTTCTTCTCTAAATTCATTTCTTTTCCAATTTTATTCATTTTATTTTTTATATTATTTTCTCAAGTAATATTTACACATAACCCCCTAACAATCTAATATTTATATTATTAATTTTTTCTTTTCTTTTTTTTTTTCTTTTCTTTTCCTTTCTCCAATTTTCTAGAATTTCCTCTCTTTCTTTCTTCTCCATGAAGCCAAGTGGCTTGGCTTCTCATGTAAGCCTCTAACCCTATCTTAGCCACTCTGTTCCTCTCCCCTATAAAGGCCGGCCACCTCCTACTCTCTCCTTCATTTTTTTCTTTCTTTTCTCTCTCCTAAAACTACCAAAATTCACACACACACACACACACACACACACACACACACACTCTCTCTCTCTCTCTCTCTAAAACTCCTCCAACCACCATACAACCACCATAATCACCATCATAACTCCCTCTCCTACTCCCCTAAAATAGCCCGCCACATTCCCTCTCTCTACATTTTCTCTCTCCAAAAAAATCTCTCTAAAATCTCTCTTTCTCTCTCTAAAAATTCCTCCACCACTACTACACCACAATGGCCACATCCACACCACCCTAACCACTACCCTCCACCTGCCACATCACCTTCTCTCTTTTCCCACCTCTTTCTCTCTTTAAAAAGGCCGAAAACCCCACTTTCTCTCTCCTTTCTCAAACTTCTCTCTATTTTCTCTCTCTATCTCTTCCTCCTAATTCAAGCCTCTAGCATCCCAAGCCTTCATCTTCTCCGCCACCTCCCTACATCACCCGCACCTCCAAAATCCCTCTCTTTCTCTCTCTACATCATTTCTCTCTCTAAAAACCCTCACCATACCACCTTCAGAACCCCCTTAGGCTTACGGTCAGCCCCTTGGGCTTCACATACACCCACACACACTTTTCCATACACGTGCACACATGCACATGGTATCGGGTATTTCTCAATTTTAGGCGAGTACTCTATCCTTAATGCATATGTACCCATACATATTTGTACATGTATATTTGTACACGTGCATGCATATTTGGAATTCTGGGCATTTCTAGAATTTTCTGTAATTTTTAGAAATTAACAGTGCATTTTTAGGATTTTTTGTATTTTAGAAATTTTCTGTATATTTTAAAGAGTTTTCCTGTATTTTAGAATTTACCTATATATTTTTAGGAATTTTATTGTGTGTTTAGAAATTATCTTTGTATTTTTAGAAATTTTCTGAGTATTTAGGAATTTCCTGCATTTTTTAGGAATTTCCTGTATTTTCTGAAATTACTTGTATTTTTAGGAATTATCTGTATTTTTGTATATTTTGGTACTAATATCTTTTGCAGGTATGTAATTGGCCTTCTGGTCCTATTACACCTTCTGGTCTCTCCTATGCCCGCTTCCGAAAAGGGAGTGCACTTAGACTTTACGGTCTCTCTTTTGGCACCCAGCTCCATTGATTGTTATTTATATGCTTGTGTGTACTAACATCATTTTATGCAAGTATTCAGTTGGCCTTCTGGCCCTATTAGACCTCTGGTCTCTCTTATGCCCACTTCCCGAAAGGGGTGCCCTTAGGATGTTTGCAGTCTCTCAGCTTCGCCTGGTTAGCGTATTCAGCGCTCAGCGCTTTATCACTAGAGTCGCTTAGGCGAAATTCTGTCGGATTTTTGACTTGTAGTCTAAACCGAATCATTCCTATAGCTCCGCCAAGCACTTTAGTGATTAAACACTTTTCGATGTTTGTGCCTCCAGTACTGTTCGCTCCGCTTGTTTGTGCGCTAACCTATAATGCTACTTTATCATATTTATGGTTGTGAAGAGTTTGAAATACTTGATATGAAATATTCCTGAAATACATTAGCTGCTTGCAAGCTATTTGACATTTGTATTCCAGATACTGCATTATAACTTACAGATACTGACATTATAACTTACTGATACTGACATTAAATACTAATACACTACTGACTTGACTGGACAATATCATTTACATCTAATTGTAAATCAGATTTGGTATTAACACCTGATATGGTACCATGATTCCTGACTCAAGACAAATACTCCCGATTCACTCTTGATTTGATACCGTGAATCCTGAGCAGATTAAATTACAAGATTCACATATATTACTTTTACGGGAAAATTACTGAACTCCTGATTACTGAATGTTGTATTACTGAATCCATAATAAGGATATACTGATCTACTGTTACTGATACATATAGTGTGTGGAACTAAGTGCCACGTAGGACAAAGTATCCACGGGGCCGCCTCTAGAATCTCACACCTCTCATGTTCCTGTTATTCCCGTAACAATATGGTGAAACCAAACTGAAAATAATCTGAATATATTTTATAACTGTATAACTTACACCGGGCGGGAGAAATAATGGCTTTCAATATGTGTACGTGTTTATAGCGAATTGTGCAACTCCTGTTTCGGATCCAGCTGAGGCCACAGGGGACCAATGGAGTGAACTGGCATCCCTATCCTGATTCCATTCCTGTTTTAAGGGCATACAAATAAGACCGTTCGGCTTAGCGGCAGGTTCTATGGGCCAGACCCAGATACTCCTGAGGCCGTTGTCCCGGGTATGCACGGGACCTACTATAAACATGATTCGTTGACTGTTCCATCAGTTTTCAATAACCAACCTCGCTCAACTCTGATGTGGATGTATGTGAACTAAGACGCTGGAGCACGTACCTAAACATCCGAGTAGGACGAGTCCTATAAAAAATAATAATAAGACAACTGACTTGACTCCAGTACTGATCATACTGAATCCATCTACATGATAACACCATTGATATAGACATGTCTGGCATACTGATATAACATTTCATGTACAAAACGTTACTTTCACACGACATCTAGTTTATACTTTTTGAAGTTGTGTTAATCATACATGTCCAATTCATGTTTCACTTTTTCATATACCTGTATTTATTTATCTAGCACGCCATCTGGCTTCTTTTATGTGCTCTTTGGGTTGCATTCTGACAACCTTGACTTGTATGTCCAGATTTTAAAGCATGGATTAAGGAGGATTCCACTGTAGCTGATCAGGCGTACTTGGAAGAGCAGACGGCTCTCCAGTAGTCCTTTCATTCCGATTCCAGTCAGCTTGTGAGATATTCAGTTGCAGCTCGTGAGCCTCCATCTGATCTTTTGTTCCACTTGTAAAATTTATCTTTTGTACCACTAATATCATGTACAAACTTTTGTATTCTAATGTAAATTCCATATAATGACTATGTACTTGTACTGTTTTATTGGAATGTATAATATTAACATGTTTTTGTACTCTGACTACTGTACTGTGTTGACGCTTAGCATGCATATGTACGGGTATTATACTCTGTGTATATATATTGCAGTAGCATTTTCGTACCCGATGGGGCGTGGCGTTACAGAGCTCAGACAACTAGAAGGATATGAAGTAATTTTTTACAATGTGCAAACTTTACTCCCGAAACAATCTTAGTAAACATATAAGCGGAATTCTCCTTCATATGAATTTTCTGTAATTCGATTTAATCTTCATCAAGAATCTCCCAAAACAAGGTGGAACCTGACATCAATGTGCTTTATCCTTGCATGATATACCTGGTTTTTTGCCAAATAGATAGCACTCATGCTATCACAATTTATCTTCAACAGATCCTGATCAATCCCAAGTCGTCAAGCAACCCTTGAAGCAAATTTCCTCCTTCATGACCTCTAGCATGGCCATATACTCGGCCTTCGTAGTAGACAATGCGACAGTAGATTGTAGAGTAGAGCACTAGCTGATCGGTGCCTGAGACAATGTAAACACATCCCCTTGTAGACCGGCGTTTGTTGAGGTCTCTAGCGTAGTCAGAGTTAACATATCCGATACACTCTTCCTTACCAGCAACATCCTTCTTGAATACCAAATCAATGTCTATGGTATCTTTATGTACCGTAGAATTCACTTCAGTGCCTTCCAATGACCCCTCCCGGGATCGTGCATATATCTGCTAACTATTGAAACAGTTTTTGACTAGTCGGGCCTTGTACACACCATTGCATATATTAAACTACCAACTGCGCTAGCATAGGGCACATGAGTCATATACTCACGTTCTTCTACAGTAATAGGAGACATAGTACCTTTTAACTTGAAATGAGGAGCCAGTGGTGTACTTATAGGCTATGTATCATCATTGATGTTGAACTTTTGAAGTACCTTCTTCAAATACCCCTTCTGTGTCAAGCTAACATTGTCACTCTTTCAGTCTCGCTCAATCTCCATACCTAGCACCTTCTTTGCTTCACCCAGATCCTTCATCTCGAATTTGAAAGACAAGTCTTTCTTCAATTTATCAATAGTAGATCTGCTTTTAGAAGCAATGAGCATATCATCCATATATAAGAGTAGATAGATGAACTCTCCTCCAAGTAACTTTTTGTAATACACATGTGTTATTATGACTTCGTGTGTACCTCTTCCCTCTTATGAGACTGTTGAAACGCTTGTACCACTGCCTTGGAGATTGGTTTAATCCATACAATGATTTCTTCAATTTGCATACTATATTCTCCTTTTCTGTAGTTTTGAACCCCACATGTAGATCTCCTCTTCAAGATCGTCATGCAGAAAGGCAGTCTTCACATCAAGCTAATCAAATTCCAACTCTTACTGGGCTACCAATGCCAACAAATTCGAATAGACGAGTGTTTTCCAACAGGTGAGAACACCTTATTGTAATCAATACATTCTCGTTGAGCGTAGCTTTTAGCTACAAATTTGGCTTTATAATTACACACATTTATTGCATTATTCTTTATTATATTTTCGTATTTATCATGTAATAAATCTGCTAATTTTCTTATCTTAAATGTCTATTTTGCAGAAGATAATCACGGGAAAAAAGAGGATAAAATTAAATAAATATCAGTTAAAGTCAGATTTAACTAGATTTGGTTAGAGGAGGATGAACCCGAATCCAGTTGGTTAAATTCAGATTTTGGTGAATTAAGTGGTTAAAGCCGAAGATCAAAAGGAGAATCATCAAAATCCAGGACCTAAACTGAAATCCAGCAGGAGATAAAGAAGAATCGTCAAATTAGGGACCTGCCCCCCCGGGTGTGGCCACCTGGCAATACCCAGGCCGTGAAAGCCGCGTTTTCGCAGCTATCTTATGGAATTAGGGGGAGCGTTAGCTCCCCCTATTTTCAGATGCTCTCCCCCTTTTGATATTTGCTTATAAATACTGAGATTTCTGAGACTACAGAGGATGATTGGGCAGAGGAGGATTCTTAGGCTTATTTCATCCTAGTTTAGTTTAGATTTTATTTTTCTTTTCATGTCACTTTTATTTCTTTGTAAACATAGGCTAGAGTGTGATTCATGTAAGTAAGAGAGAGAGATTTATGTTGATAGTGAAACTGATGTAACCTCCTCCTTTCTTTTATCGTTTCTATATAAGATATGAATTTTTTATGTTCTTCTTTATTTTCGTGTTCTTCTTTTTTTCGTGTCTTCTTTTTACTCTTCCTCTTTTGGTTTGATGATAATTCAAGTGAGTTGAATAGCATCGGTATTGCCTTGCCTTAGTGAGTACTATCGATAGCTCATGACGATAGATTCTTCCCTATGTATCATTTTATATTTGCTCGAAAAAGCCTTGATGATGTAATGTGAATTGGGACTGAGTTAATCTTATAAGTTATGCGTTGATCGCCTCTAGATCAAGATAAACATCAAAGGATTTCAGGTAAGTCATCAACCGGAAGAGGTAGGTAAGTTCTTTTTGCTTTTCTTCCTTTCTTTTAATCCCTTAGTTTAGATCACCACCATCTTCCAACTCTTTAATTTTTTTATTTCTTTAACTTAGTTTTCTATTTTTCAAAATCATCATCTCCTTCTATTTATCACCTTCACAAATTAACATAGGTTTATTTTTCTTTTCTTTTAAAGAACAAGAGAAGAACTTTAACCATTTTTAGTGAACTAAAGAGAACATACAAAAAGCTTCCATCGTTAGTCCCTCCTTGTGGATCACGACCCGCATAGCCACTTGCTATAGCGGTAGTATTGAGTACTTGCACTTTTGTGCTGTATTCCTGAAATTCTGTATTTTTTGTGTATAGCTCAAGACTCAATCACTTTATAGCGTACAATATCACCATTTGAAGATCCCTGTTTCTTTGAAAATATCCATTTACTACTGATCGCCTTCTTTTTCTTGGGCAACTCTGATAGTTTCTAAGTGTCGTTCTTGTGTAGAGAACTCATCTCTTCCATCATAGCATCCTTCCTCATGTTGGACTCTGAACTGATTTCAGCTTCCCTGTAAGTAGACAGGATTGCCTCCTCAACAACTGGGAGAGTATAGGCTACAATCATGTTAGTAGTGAGCCAACTAGGTTTACTTGAATTTTTCAGGTTTTTCCAACTGCAATGGATTCTTGGACATTTCCCATAGTCTATCCTTGATCCTAATCATTCACAGCATCCTGTTCGGCTACCTCATCATCTTCCTATGTCACCGAGGGTATGATCTCAAATGATACTGATCTTTCTAGAGATGTTGAAGTAGCATCACTCCACCTGCTACAAAATCATGTTCGCCGTCTGACTCTCCACCTGCTGAGAGTTTGTAGGTTTCACCATTGAAGCCTCATCAAATGTAACGTCTCTGCTTAAGACAAATTTCCTGTCCTTTGGATCCCAAATTTTGGAGCCTTTTACTCCTTTTCTGAATCCTACAAACTCACCTTTTCTCGTCCTTGGGTCCGACTTATCTTCTTTGACATAATAGTAGGCCGGACACCCAAATACCTGAAGAAATCATAATCCTGATCAACTTTTCCTGACCAAACCTCTAGATGAGTTTTACCTTCTATTGCAACGAAGACAACCTGTTAACGAGATGGCAAGCATACGCTAATGCCTAAGCCCAAAAAGATTTCGATATGCTGGCGTTAGATAACATGCAACATACCTTTCCTAGCAAGGTCCTTGATTGAGGGGAAACCTGCACAAAATAACAGAATTTCAGAACTTAAGAATAGATAGTGCAAGTTCTCAACACTGCCGCGATAGCAAGTGATACGCTGGCCGTGATCTACAAGGAAGGACTTGCGATGGAAGCATGTTGTAAGTCCTCTTTTAAGTTACTTGAAATGGTTAAAAGTTCTTCTCTTGTTCTTGAAAAGAAAAAAAAAGAATCTATTGTTAAGTTAAAAAGAAAGTGGTGGATTGAGAAGGTGGAGAAAATAGAAAATAATTTTGTATAAAGAAAGTGAAAATAGTGAATAGAGTTGAGAGTTAATGATGATGGTGATCTAAACTAAAGATTAAAAGAAAACAAGAAAAATAAAAGAAATACTTACCTCCTTTGGTTGATGACATACTTTAGATTCGTTGCATGTTTATCTTGATCTGGAGACGATGAGCTCATAACTCATAAGATTAAACTCAGTCCTAGTTCACATTACATCATCAAGGCTTCTTTGAGCAAGCATGAAATGATACAAACATAGAGAGGAATCCATCGTCATGAGCTATCGGTGGCACTTGCTAAGGCAAAGCAATACCGTTGCTATTCGACTCACTTGGATTGTCATCAAAACCAAAAGAAGAAGGAAAGTAGAAGAGAAAGAAGAACATGAAAATGTAACTTTGAATTAATTAAAATAATAATGAAAGAAAAGAAGAACTTACATCGGTGTCACCCTCAGTACAAGCATCACTCTCATTCCTCCATGTAACTCTTCTCTAGTCTCAGTTACATAAAGAAAAACAAAAATTACATAAGAGAAAAGTAAAAAACCTAAGTTACAAACTAAAGTACAGTCTAGCCTATGCTCTCTACCGAATTGTTCTGATTCTTCATCGAAATTTGTAATATTTATAGCAAAAATAAACTGGAGAGAAGAGTATACAGATAGTGGGAGCAAACACTCCCCTGTTGGTTGCAACAAAGCCGCGAATTCGCGACTTTGGCCGCAGATCCGCGGCCAGGATGTGGCCACATCCTGGGAGAGGACCTCACTGATGCTTTGTTCATCCTTCTATCCAGCTGGTTTCTCAATTTGATTTCTAGATTTGACGATATTACTATTAATCTTTAGTTCACCAAAATGGATTTATAGAAATTCAAAATTAACCAGTTTTATTTGGTATTATCTCCCTGATTTGCTCTGATCTTCAGTTCAACCCCCTAATATCTTCTGAATATTTGTCCCACTAATTTAAATCTGAATTTAAGTGGACTTTGGGCTCATTTTCTCTCTTTCTCCATTTAATAAAGCATGCACAATTTAAATGGTAAAAATAATAAATTAGCAGAGTTTATTTAAAATAAAATGCAGGAAAGTGAAAACGAATATGCAATATCAGTGACCAATCACACTCCCACACCTATCTTTTGCTCTTTCTCGAGCAAAACAAATAAAAAGTAAAGCAGAACTAACCTAGTCTAACTCATTTCGTAGAAATCATGATTGCATTTAGCATGTGTTACACGCCGTTAAACCTCTAGATTACCCTTAGAGGACGAGTTTTGTCTCGTGAAGATTTTCAATAGATTACGCCCACAAAATCCATAAAGAAAGAGAAATAAAATGTTAGTCTTTTCGAAAAGCATTTTGAAAAGGATAGAAAATATTTGAAGTATTATTATAAGAGTTTAAGTAATCTATAAGTTATAGGAAAATCAAATTTTTCATTCCTAAACTTAGTCTCTATTCAAAAACTTATTATCAATCTAAGTAAAAAGTCAAGCTGTATTTTTATCTAGTCTATTATTTTACCCTAAGTCATATGCACTTTCGTGACCGTAAATTTTGACTAAGGATTCTTTTACTCTAACTCTTATGCCTTATTTATTTTTTTATTTTATTTTTTTTTTATTTTTTGTGGTATTATTCCTTAGTCTTATTAGGTTTTCTAATCTGTTCATGTAACGAACCTTTAGTCGGTGACTCCCAAACTGGACGGTCTTAGGGCACCGGGTGAGAAAACAACTCAAGGACTTAAGAACTCGAGCAAATAAGGTCACAAAACTAAGGATTTTTATTTATAAGATGGATCACTTTTACGCGTGAATACTTATGCTTTATGAGGAACAAATATCCAGCTTAATCAGAGGATTTTTGATACATATATTTTTTTTTTATCTTTTTCTTTCTCTTTTTTTAAGGCATAAGAATCTTTGTTTTTGAACTTCAAGTATGGAAGTGTATAAAGTATGCATATTTAATCAAGAAAAAAAAAGACTAAATTAATTTTCTAATTTTTCTTCCTAACCCTAGAAATCAAACAAATAATCTTATTTTGACCAAGTATAAGAAATCCTAATTATTATTCTCCTATTACTTAAAATTAACTTAATTTCTTACAAAAAATAGGTCAAAATATTATTTCGCTTTTCAAAAAGTTTTTAAAAGCAATAAAAATATTATTTTTTTATTTTTTTAAATATAAAGAAAACCTATGTTATGTTAGAACCCTCCCCCACATCTATCTCATGCATTGTTCTCAATGTATGAATGAATGCATAAATGCATGAAAAAGAAGAAAGGAAAAGAAAATATTAGCTTAAGGTGGTGGTTCCGGTGGTGGTCGGATTGGCTCAAGCGTCGCTACCCAACAACAGCAACAACTAAGCCACCGCATTTTCTTGATTGGGTAGCAACGCTTTGGGTAGCAACGCCTACCTTAAGCATTGCTACTCAATCAAGATAATGTTTTACCTCAAACGTGGCTACTCAATCAAGATAATGTGGTAGTTCACGGAACCCACCTTTATTGGCTTCTTTTCTATTTATATATTTACAGTCCCTATATAAATAGGATCATGAAAGATCCTATTATGAAAATTATTCTCTTTACATGACCAATCTTGAAAAATTATCACTGTGTCATTATGGTCAATATTTTGGTCCAACAATAGAATGTGATTTTGTGGACTGGATGATTTGGGCTCTAAATGAAAAGTTCGGGAAACATTACTAACTAGAAAAAATCAACTTTGGGTTCAAGAGTCGATTTTGGTTCAATAGTTGAGTCCAAGTCAAAAAATTGAAATTCACATTCTTTTTCCATCAATAGAATGTGACTTTCCAAAATTAGTGGTTCAATTTCAAAGTCTATAGGTACGGGAATCAATGTTGACTCGAGAAATGAGTCCAAATTGGGTAATGATACCAAAATCAATATAGATTCAAAAATTAGAATTGATCACAAAGTAGTAGTTCGGGGTTACGTTCACGTTTAAGTTCAATTTCATTGAAATGAAAACTTGCCATTTTGTCAATGAGTTGATATTGGTCAAGTTCAAGTTTATGTGATGAAATTGACTCTTGGTTAAAGTCTTCAAGACGCCATGATTCTTAGTTTTTATCAATATAACTAGGGCAATTGGGAGTGGTCGAACATGTGTTAGGTAGAGTTTCCTCATTCTTATCTTTCACTATATTGATTAAATAACTCATTTGTGCTTCTAACCTATTGAAAGATTGGGAAAAATAATTTTTAGACTGAATCAGGTTTTCCGTACTCCTATCTGAGTCAATAGGTTCTTCTTGTTGTAGGACTTGAAAAATGAAGTAAGAATATTGGATTTGAAAGTTATGTGGGAATTATGAGTCCATCATTTTCAGCTTTTATTTTTGTGAGTCAATCATGTCTTCTATACTCTTAATCACCTCATATTTTTCTTCTATGGGTTGATGATAACTAGAAAATTTAGAAGCTGAATGTTGAAATAGTAGTTGACGATATAACTCGGGAGAGTTGTATTCCCATTGACTCTATGAAGAGTAGTGATGATTGTTTCAGTCTTGTTCATAATATTGAGATTGGGACATATATTGATCCGGATAAGATCAATCTGGCATACTTGGTTGGTTAAAGTTATGATATGCGGGTTGGTAATATCCGAGTCAAAAGAGGTCGATGTGAAGTATGGATCACTATATGCATTGGAATAATTATAATTGTAATCCATATCACAACGATGTCAAAAACAAAAACAAGCAAACAAACAAAAAAAAAATCTAGTCTAAGTTAGGGTAAACCTTAGACCTAGACGACTCCTAACTGGTTAGACTGTCAACGGGGGGTATATTAAAGAATCTGACCACAAGTTAATCGGCCAGGTAGGGGCAAGAATGGTGGGAGATATCTCTGTCTAAGCAATAGGCCTAATTATGTCAAACCATTGTTCTTCGAGGTTTTTCCTCTCAATCCCCAACCTTTTACACTGATTTGACAAGAGTCAAATTCTAATCAACTTTCCTCTTAGGTCAGTCTCTTATTGAGTCCGAGTTGTCTCTAGTCTACTCCGTTTTAAGTTAAGCTTGGGTAAGTGAGTGAGGAGATTATTTGTAGGTTAAGGAAGGGTAATGACTTCCCCACCTTATCTTATTTAAGGATGTGCCTTTAATTGTATTCGTGTAAGTGTATAAGTATATAGAAAAAAGTAACACTCAAGTAATATTTCATATAAGAATGAACCTTATACTAAATGCTATGCACATATTTTGGCTCCAACACTCTTCAACAGTAAATAAAAAATGTAACAAAATAGACACGTGCCTAAATGAAGGTCTAAATATTTTTTAGCATTTACAAATAACTATTTACTGTTGAGATTAGCAAAGTGAGTTAAATAAGAAAATGTTGGCCCAAAGGCTCATCACTCTAATTTTGATTGATGATTAACTCATATAGTTATAGTACTAATGATCATGTGTTTATTAAGTTCCAGATATTCAATCAAGATCTTAGTCAGTGTTTAGCTTCAACAAAAAATTCGAAGTCAAGATTTGAAGCTATCACATGTTAATTTAAGAGTTCGCGCTTCAAGAACGCATCAAGTACTTAAAAAGGAGTCTAGTTCATGGATCAAGTCAAGATGGAGAAGAAGATTTTCAAGAAGATTTGAGTCTAAGTTTGTATGTTTAAAATTTTTGTTTTAGGATAAAATGTAAATGATAGATTACTGTGGAATGCTCAAGCTCAAACACACGTAAAATTTATATATTATTTTCATAATAAATAGTTTTAGTTTTTTTTATTTAACCATTTTAGTTTTGAGCTTCAAAAATACATCTTTCAGTTTCATGAATAGATTTCATCAAAACAAATTTACATTGGTTTATATGTGTACATATAGATCTCATCCATATATATTGATACTTCATACATGTTTAAGAAACTTATTTTGTTGTATCTAGTTCATGTATTTAAGTTTTGTTTTTATCAAAACTTATTTTGATTTTTATTGTCAAAACAAGTATATATCATTTATTATGTGTATTGAATTCTATCCATATACATTGTGCTTCAAATATGTTTCAATATCCTTTTTTATTTATACAATTTTAGAGAAAAATCGAACTTTCATTTAAAAGTTGGTTTTTGGAAAATACCGGGTTTGGTTTATGCGTTAATTTTTATGCCTTAAAAATAATTCACGTGTTTGAAATATGTGTTGATTTTTTATCACACATATTTGTGCTACATAGTATTTAATAAAGTTATTTTTGTGGATTTTATGAAGATTTTATGAAATTGAAAATGAATTTAAATTTTTTTAAAAACCTTAAAATG
Organism: Agave tequilana; assembly: GCA_038442645.1. Taxonomy (NCBI): domain Eukaryota; kingdom Viridiplantae; phylum Streptophyta; class Magnoliopsida; order Asparagales; family Asparagaceae; genus Agave; species Agave tequilana. The sequence goes on from JAVJIF010006198.1 coordinate 56,097, forward strand.
TGTTCTGGGGCTGCTTGTGTTCGATCGACCGATCGGTTGACCGACGTGCACACACACACGAGCCCAAGTGCGATCGACCGACCGTTCGACCAGCTAGATAAAGCCCACTCTCGGGTTTGGCCGGTCGACCGACAGAGAGTTGTAACTCTCTGGGGTTTAGGTGCGGTCGACCGGGAGGTCGACCGGTAACCCCAATGGTCATAAAATTGATCGTTGGCCGGTCGACCGGCGGTCGACCGACAGGCTAATCTGGCCCCCAACGGTTAGTTTTCTGAAGCCTATATAAAGGGATCTTTTGGGCCAATTTTTGTAGAAGATTTTCACAAGTTTTTGAGAGCCTATTTTTCCATCTTCCACAGAGTTTCTCAAACAAGTTTGAGGGGGATATTTCATTCTCCTGTTTAAATTTACAGCAAGTGCACGGTTGATCGTTTGCAGCACTTAAGGGTCGGTCCATAGGAAAGGTATTTTTTTTTTTTTTGTTCTAGCACTAATTAGGTAGATCGAGTGAAGATGTTGGAACTAAGATGTCAAATTGAAACGTGTAATCAATCAGGATAAGGTCAAGCACCTAGATTCGAATCCCCGAAACTAATATCAAGTGGTCAATTTCGATCTCCATACTAGTCAGTTGTACACACCAAATCTCTATTTTCAATAAGCAAATTAAGTCTGAACACTGGATCTTAGTACAAGGTATTTCCCTCGTTACATGATCCATCAAAGGTAAATAAAACTAACCGATTAAATTAAATACATAAAAGGCAGTAAAATCCTAAGCATGGATTATAAACTCCAGACACATAACCTATGAAATAACTAGCGACTCTAAAAATAATCTCCTAAAAATGATAGGTCAATCGGTGTGTATACACTCCTAAATAAGATATCTAAATTGGTCCACATGAATTAAGTCTGGGTTCATCTCCCCTAGGCACATGAAAGATTTAACTACACGTGCTCAATCTAGTAATAAAATGAATAAATAAATAAGCATATTTAAACAATTAAATATAAGTAATTAATTAATTAAGTTGGTTCAAGTAAATTAATAAACTATTGAGTCATTAACTAAATTACTCCAGCTAAGTACATTAATAAAAGAATAACACTTACCTTTAAAAGAATTGCTCCAGCACATGTGAATGCTACAAAGGAGAAGGTCTTGTGGTCCCCACCATTCAATTAGCACGTCTATTTCCTTTGTGAGCTGCGGAAGCTACGAGTGGACTCCACCTTAAAAACTGGTCACGCGCATGGTGGAAGAAAAACAGGCTAAACAGCCCCTTGGCTGTGCTTTGCTTTTGCTAGTTGATCAAAGGTAATGGGCCCCACGCTCTCTCTTGCAAGGCTCCTTCTTCACGCACATAAACAAAAAATCAATTCCCTGGCCTTCGTCTTCTCGTGGGGCGCGCATCACAAGGCGAAGATGAGAACCGCGGGCATGAGGTCAACCCAGCAAGCACGTGAAGAGGAAAGAATAAAAACAATGACTGTAAAGAACTGATGATGGGAATTAAAAATTGAGGAAAGATGAGACAGATGCAAGAGTTAAATAAATTTGTGAAAAGAAAATGTAGAATTTAATATTTCGGTCAAACGTGGGCTCTCCCTCAAATCATATCCTTTACCTCGATATTTATACCTTAGAATTTAATTATTTTACATAAAAGTTCACCGCAAATACAAGTTTACACAGAAAAGAGAATAACAATTTATAAATTAGAATTTCAGTCATAATTTACATTTAAGCCCTTGAACTTTTGTGAAAGGGCGCTCAACTCCTACTAGACTCCAACTTCTTTGATTTAGTTTCAACTTTCTTACATGTGATCTTCAATAGCAATAGAGCAGTCCCAGCAATATCAAGTCTTTCATTAAAGCTCTTTTTGACTTGGCCACTCTTCTAAAATGCTAAATTGCGATCTTTTCTCTTTTTGGTAAACCTGTACTGCAAAACCACTAATAACACTATAGTAGCATTATTTATATACAAAAATATAGATAAATGAGAGCAACAAAATGGTGTATATTCATGTCAATCAAAGTTTTTGAACTTCCATATCAAAAAGAAAGTTTATCAAGAGTTTTTCTCTTGACTTTTTCAAAAGAATTTCTTGAGTTTTCTACTTTCAAATCTATCTTGTTTTCTCACACAAGCTTGATATTCATTGCTATATTCATCCTCTAGGATCTTTGTATATAGGAGTGTTTGTTTGTGATCAAGAAGTGATCATAAAGTGTTCTACTTTGTATTGAGAAGGAGTTGGAGGTTGCGGCCTCGGTGAGCTTGCGAGTTCGCGTTGTGTGTTGTTCTTGCAGAAACAAATGAGGGACTTGCGGGTCCAAGAGTTCTTGAATGAGCTCGTTGTAGGTGTTGCGGAACCGAGTGATCTTGCGAGATTGGTTTTAGTGAAAATACTTCATTGCGTTGAAGGCGGGGACGTAAAGCAAGTGGCTCGAACCTCGAAACAATTCTCCTATGTTTGTGATTGCTTATCTCTCTCTCAACTCATTTGTGTTTATATCTTACATACTCTTATTGTTTACATCTTTATATGCTTGATATTTACTTGTGCTTAATTGTCATATATGTTTGGGATTGTTTAATGTCTTACATGCTCTTATTCATTGCCTATCCTTTACATGCTTGATATTGTGTATATGCTCACACTCGTATTGAACCAAGAGAGCTATAGTAACACCTCATCTCTTAGTCTAGGAGAATCTTGAGAAAAAGTTCAGAGCCCTTCACAGGGAATTCGGCTTCAGTTTTTGGTTATATGTTGTGTGATAGTTTTAATTTACATTATAAATTTTTAATTCTTCATTGTTTGTCATTTGACTTGCACATAACCTATTCACCCCCTCTAGGTGATTTATAAGTGATATCAGAGCTTAGTGCTCTTAATTTGGGTCTAACAATCTAGAATTAAAGATCCTTTTATTTGCTGATCACAATATTTGCATACACATATGGATTTCATTGCACCTCTTATATTTGATATTCTTAACTTTCAAACTTGAAAGTTAAGATGTCCATGTATCTCAAAACCCTTGATATTCATGTTTATCTTGCTATAACCAAAAATTCATATTTTGTCAATGACAAATATCTTGAGGCTAATGCAAAAGTCATCCATGTTTTAAAGTCAATCCTAAATGATGAGTATTTATCTAGTATTTCTAACTTTGATTCGAATTTTGTAGTATGGAACACCTTATCACTCTTTTGAAAAAAGCGCCACATGATAAGGAGAGTGACTCAGATGAAAAAAGTGCTACCTCCAACATGTGCTACATAGTCCAAGAGGATGACCCCCTGGAGGTAACCAAAAGACTAGCCTTGAATCCTTGGGGATGAGAACTTTTTGGATCAGCTTTGACCCTGGCCATCTGAGGCTGAACGCGGGTTTTAGCCTCGCGTTTTGGCAGAGTCTGCTTAAGAATGCGAGCTTCACATTGAGTAGTAAGAACGTGAGACTCACGTTCTGGCACATATTAAACGCGAGTCTCGCGTTTTGGAACAAAGACGTGGACCCTGCGCTTGAGCGTTGAGACGCGCGTTTGAAGAACGCGGGTCTCATGCTGCTTTGGAGAAACGCGGGTCTGAGCCACGCGTTTTGCGTCTGCATGGACGCGGGTCTCGCGTTTTGGAACAAAAACACGGACCTCACGTTTGGGCGTTGAGACGCGCGTTTGAAGAACGCGGGTCTGGTGTTGCTTCAAAGAGACACAGGTCTGAGTCTCGCGTTATGTATCTCAAAAGCAGATTGCAACTACATAGTATTCAATTTGTTGTCGATGGGCGCGACGCCTTCGTTAACGTTCAGCATTCTGGTTGAGTCTCGGGAGTTGTGAGCAACCCCGACAGCCTGAAATTGCAGAGTCTGAGAGGAGAGAGATGGTAGGACTGGCCTTGTAATGTCCCGATCCTACGGGTACGAAGACGTTATTTATACATATATACGCGGGGCGAAAATACCATCACATATATGCTCTAAGCATCAGTATAGGTAAGAATCAGAGTACAGAAGCACAGTGATAATATACATTTCAGCAATAATAGTACAAGTACATAGTTATCATAGAGAATGATACAATATTCAAAGAATATTAGATCACCAAAAAGCGCAAAAGCATGATATGCAATATAAAAAAACTGAAAAATACTCACGAATAGGAAGATGAGAATCTCGCGAGCCGATCAAGGAGGCTGGAAGAAAAAGGACTCCGGACAGACAACCATTAATCCGCGCTTACACTACGCACTCTAATCAACTACAGTAAGGCCACCACGGTCTAGGCTCCTGAATCTGGACATGAAGATCTAGGGTTGTGAGAAAATAACCCAGCAAATATGTAAGATGAAGCCAATTGACGTGCTCAGGCAGTCACACGTGTACATGATCAAGTGATGTGGTTCAGGCAAGGTACAAACATTGACCAGAAACATAAAAAGAAATCATAAAATCAGTGGAGAACTAGGATTCAAGTTAACACATGGATAATGATTATCTCGAATAGAGAAAGCATGCATCAAAAACTGTGCTGTGAGGATAGGCACATACAAGCATGAAATAAAACATCAAGTAATGCGTTAAATACAACCAGTTATATAAGCTTAGACTTTGAATTCATGAGATTGATACGTGGAGGGGATAATCCAAATAAGAAAACCCTTATATATATACCATATACCCCATGTCACCATAACCTGAGTGTATATAACCTGAGCTACCCCATACAGAAGAATATTAAAGTGTTACATTTTAAGTTATTCAATAATAATAATAATCACTATCGTCTGATATTTCAATCGCCTCCCTACCAGTATCACCCGTCACTGACAGTCCATACTAGAGTTTGCACTCTGGTAGAACTCACTCAGATCTAATATGGGTGTACTAGCATCCTAACAAAAGAGAAACCAAATATCACACGTTCCCAATACTATTATTGTTGGTTATTAATTCTTATGTTATTTGTCTGATCCATATGTTTAGGTATATGTTACCGACATTCATACATCCATTTATGAATAAGATGAGTTATTATTAGAAAACTGATAAATCTGATAGCTCATATTTATAGTGAGTCCCGCCTCTGCCCGATACTATAGCTCATGAGATCAGGCTACTGCTTCGGGGGACTTATCATTACGCGCCCTACCCGATACTTTAGAGATATACTCCTACTTCCGGAACTTATCATTACGCGCCCCACACGACACTTCAGAGATATCTACCATTATAAATATTACATCATACCAGTATCCATCAGTTTCTCCCATCCCAGTGTAAGTTGAGAAAATTATTATATATATTGTCCAGTGATAATGTTCACAGTGTGTTCTCAGTAATCTAATATCCGTGATTATCGGGGATCAACAAGAGTATAGTATTAGGAGTATAATATCAGGAGTCTCCCTATTACAGAGGTTCAGGAATACAGAAGTACAGGAGTTCAGAAGTGCCAAATGTCTGGTAGCAGTATAATAATCATATCAAGTCCTCGTAAAAGCGATAATCATCAATAAGCAATATAATACAGGTGTCAGGTGTGATAGTATCTAGTCTGATGTCATAGCATCAAGTCAAGTGTATCAGTATCAAGTAGCAAGTATCATGTATCAGGTGATAGCATGTCAAGTATCAGGTGTTCGATATCAAGTGATAGGTAATTAACATGTTGGTGTCAGATATGTATATCAGATATCAGGTGTCAGGTATTAGGTGATAGCATGTCAAGTATCAGGTATCAGATATCAAGCATAAACATATCGGTGTCAGGTAATTAGCAAGTCATGTGTGTTTGACACGGAAAAAGGGGGGAGGCTGGAAGTAACGTTTCCTTGAATCAGATGAAAGGTTACAGCCGGCTTAATCTTCCGGTTACAAGGGAGGGAGAATGTTGAATCTTGGATTCCCCCTTTGTTTAGTGCTGGATTCTTCGGGTGGCGGTGGAGAGTGAATCTTGTTCTCCGTTGACCAGATGACCGTCCTGGACCGTCGAGGGATCTTCTTCTTGGCAGGTAGAGGGAGTAACTCAGCTCCGTCTACCAAAACTCTAGAAGAAGAGGTAGGCGAAGAGCGGCTAGTACTCAGTAAGCTCGCTGAAGAGTCTTCTCTGTTGATGATCTTCTTGCCCAATAATTGTTGTCGTCCTCTCCTTTTCCTTCTCTTCAAAAATCCGCCCTCATCCGCCGTTCATTGATGCGAACAAGGCTATTTATAAGGGTCTCAGGGGGTGAACGTGCCCCCTGAAAATGCTCCACAATGAGGGGCCACTACCCACTACATGCGCGGTGATTGGCGCCATAATCGGGGTGGTTATAACCGAGACGTGGGTCTGGACCCTAGCGTCTTGAGGTTGAGACGCGGGTTTGGACCCTCGCGTCTTGAGGTTGAGACGCGGGTTTGAACCCTCGCGTCTTGAGGTTGAGACGCGGGTTTTGAGCCTACGCGCCTTGGTTCTGAGACGCGGGTTCGGACCCTCGCGTCTTGAGGCTGAGATGCGGGTGTCGGGCCCACGTGCCTTAATGCTGAGACGCGGGTTTGGACTTTCGCGTCTTGATTGTCACATTTAGCCTTGCGTCTGGATCTTGGATCTCTGCGTTTTGGTGGTTTGTCTTGGTGATTTTTAGACAGCCTACAGAACCCCCTCCAAAGTTTTCGATATTCCGCAGTTAACTGGGACGGATTTCGAAATACTTTGGATTCTAGCTGCATTTGCCTTCATGACTAGACTGTTAGTGCTCCGGGTTTGATCTATTCTGGAGTTGGTCTTCGTGAGTGTACTGTTGAACTCTTTGAAGCCACCGGAGTTGATCATGTTGAGTGTCTAGATACACAGTCTAAACCTCCCCGTTTGCTTTTAAGTCTGTCACGGGTGCGCTTTCGATGTTTACATCATGCATCGTGGTGCAACCAGCTTCTATTGTCGCCACAAACCTCGCGCACTTGGAATCAGACGCGGCTTATAAGGAGTGAGTGCAACCTCTGAGAGAGAGAGAGGGACTTCTTTGTACTCCTTAATTGTAACACTCAATCTTATTGTATAAGAGAGCGTTTTTAATGTAACACTCCATCTTATTGTATAAGAGAGCGTTTTGTATCACTTTCATATGTTCGGAAATAAATAAAAGTGACACTTTTCTTTTTGCCTCCTTCATTGTCTTAACCTTTTGTCTTCAGCTAGACATGTAGAAGCAAGGAATCTTTTGACCTTATCAAAATTATAATGGTAATCTTAATAAGTCAAAAGTTGTAAGGAAAGTTCCTATTTCAGGAACTTTCATAATACTGTCAGAGGTGTAATATTAACTTGACAGGGATGGGATGATTTTTGGTGGACCTGCCACTTTGTAAAAGAAAGTGACAGGGGGAATGCGTACTCCCAGAGAAGGTGAACTTTTGTCAAGTGTCTGGGATTGACTTGATTCAAGGTCAGCTGGGGAATTTGATAAAACATTGTCAGCGGTGTAATGTTAACCTAACAATGTCTTTAGGTGGACCTGTTATTCTGTTGAAGAGAATAACAAGTGAAACTAGACCCGCGAGGAATCTGGTAAAGCTTTTACCGTTAGAGGTGTGATATTAACTTAACGGGTTGGAGATAGTCTTGTCAGAAGTGTGGTGTTAACTCGACAAGGATGTGAGTCAGAGGTGTGATATTAACTTAACTCAGAATGTCACTGTCATAGGTGTAATGTTTAACTTAACAGTGAGGTAATGCTAGAGGTGTGATGTTGAACTTAGCATTGGTCATCTCGACTTAGACAAAGAAGTCGAGGAAAGGTCATGGCCATAGGTGTATTGTTTGAACTTAGCGATGACTCGGATGCTAGAAGTGTAGTGTTAACTTGGCATCGTCCATTTCAGCTTCGATACGGAAGTCTGAAGAAAGGTGACTATCAGAGGTGTGATATTAACTTGACAGGCACTCGATGTACTGCTTAGAGGTGTAATGTTAACTTAAACAGTAGTTTGTCAGAGGTGTAATGTTAACTTGACAAGAATTGGCTCGTGATAAGAGCAATTTGAGGACCTGTCATTCTATTGATGAAAATTGACAAGTGGAATTTGAAATGCCAGAGGTATAGTGTTAACTTGGCAAATTTGAGAGTTTGTTATTCTATGCAGAGTTAACAAGCAAAGTTTATACTCGACAAAGAGTATTCATTACCAGAGGTATAGTGTTAACGTAGTAATGATTGCATTTTGTGGTCCTACCATTCTATGGACGAGAATTGGTAAGGGATTTTGGAGGAAAGAGTGGACTCAAGTCCACTTAGGATTTTTAGCAAACCCTCAGCTATCAACGAGTTTGACATGCCTTTACCAACTACCGTTTGAGTTGGGCTAGCCATGCTATTCCCCTCAGCATGATGAGTTGTCGAAGACTTATGTTGGGCTTAAAGGCCAACATTTTCCCCTATCCTTAGCCGTCGAGGGCGTCGGATCAAATGGGAACGTGTCCCTTAGGATTTTTAGCAAATCCTCAGCTGTCAACGGGTTTGACATGCCTTTACCAACTACCGTTTGAGCTGGGCTAGTCATGCTATTCCCCTCAGCATGATGAGTTGTCGAGGATTTATGTCGGGCTTAAAGGCCAACATTTTCCTCTATCCTTAGCCGTCGAGGGCGTCGGATGTTTGATCAGAGGTGTACTTTTAACTTGATCGGAGGAAGAGTACTATTAAGGATAGTACTTCTTCAAGAATTTGCCATTGATCGGCATCATGAGTGTATCGCCATTTGAAGTTATGAGGCGATATGACCCATTTGAGTAGACTGACTCTACCACAAACGGTCCCTCCCATTTGGGTTGGAATTTTCCTTTTGTCTTGTGCGTCATCACCATGGGTCTTCTGACGGCTAAGACAAGATCGCCTTTCTTGAAAGTTCGCACTTTAACTTTCTTGTTGAAGGCTCTGGTAATACGAGCTTGGTAGAGCTCGATTTGCTGTTGGGCTTGCAGACGCTTGTCATCTAAAGCCTTCAGTTCCTGGAGTCGCTGTCGATACTTCTCCTCTGTCGTCATCTCCGCTGTCAAGGCGACGCGTAGAGATGGAATTTGGATTTCCAGGGGAAGGACGGCTTCACATCCGTACACCAAGGAAAATGGCGTGGCCTTTGTCGGGGTTCGCACTGTTGTGCGATAGGCCCATAAGCATTCACCCAACTTGTCGTCCCAGTCTCGTTGACTTTTCGAGACGAACTTTTTGAGAAGCTTGCCAATAGTCTTGTTGAAAGCTTCTGCGAGGCCATTGGCGGCCGGATAGTATGCCGTTGAGGACACACTCTGGATTCTGAACTTAGCGCAGAATCTCTGGAAAGCCTGGCTGATGAACTGGGGTCCATTGTCATGGACAATTCGCCGAGGTACGCCAAAACGGTAAATAACGTGATGTTTCACGAACTTGATTACGTTCGACGACTTGACTTCCTTCAAAGGAATGGCTTCAGCCCATTTGGAGAAGTAATCGGTTATTGCTAGAATGAACCGATGTCCTTTTGATGATGGCGGGCTGATAGGACCAACCACATCCATGCCCCACATTTCAAACGGCCAGGTAGAGGCCGTAGAGTGGAGGTAGCCTGGTGCTTGATGGATGAAATCGCCGTGCACTTGGCAGGCGTGACATCTTTTGGCATAGGTGACGGCGTCGGCAACCATCTTGGGCCAATAGTAACCCAATCTTTGGAGTCGATGTGCCAATTTTGGGCCAGGTTGATGGGCTCCACACATACCGTCATGGGCCTCTTTCAATACCTTTTGTGCTTCGTTTGGTGAGAGGCACCGGAGTAAGATCCCGTCATGCGATCGACGATATAATGTTCGCGTGATCGCATTATAGTAGAATTTGAGGGCTTTCCTTCGAATGGCAGCCGCCTCTCTAGCGTCCTCAGGCAGGATGCCGTACAAGACATAGTCGATGTAGGGGAATCGCCAGTCTTTAAGCTCTGGACCGGTCGACAATTCCAGCACTTCTTTGCCTCGACAATCTCCCTTTGACTCATGATAGTCCTTGAGAGTATTTCTCGGGCAATACAGGTCGTGGCTGTAGACGAATATCTTCTCCATTGCTCCAGCTGGAAGAGCTAAGGAGGCAGCCAGGGATGCGAGTGCATCGGCGTGCGCATTTTGCCTGCGCGGTACATGGTCGATGTAGAAGTTAGTAAACCCCTCGGCCATGCGAATAGTTGCGTTGTAATAGGGTACCAAGTCTTCATGTCTGACTTCGTACTCCCCGCGAACTTGGCTGACGATGAGCTTGGAGTCGCCGTATGTCTCGAGATTTTTAACGCCAATCTCATCGGCGAATTGCATCCCAATCAAAAGAGCGTTGTATTCCGCCACATTATTGGAACAAGGCTCGGTCAGCGAGACAGCTCGGGGTATCACATAATTTTGTGGGGAGACGAGTACCACTCCTACCCCCGCTACCACGTGTCCCTTGGGGCTTGTCCTTGATGCACCGTCGAAGAAAAGTTGCCATACTTGACTTTCGAACGACGTCTGAGTCAGGTAGACTTCGGCTACTTCGTCTGGGAGATCCTCGTAGACTCTGACTGCCCTCGGATCTGGGTGTTCAGCTAGGAAGTCTGCCACCGCTTGTCCCTTAATGGCTTTCTGTGGCAGAAAGTGCATATCATACTGGGATAGCAACATGGCCCATTTCGCCAGCCGGCCATTTAGTGAAGAAGGCTTTGTCATAAGTAACCTCAGGGGGTTAACTTTTGATATGACATTTATAGTCTGGCCTACAAGATAGTGTCGCATTTTCTGGATAGCGAACACCAGTGCCAAACATTCCTTCTCGATCGGGTTGTACCGATGTTCGGCTCCGATCATTGTTCTACTTAGATAGTAGATTGCTTGTTCACGTCCCTGATCGTCATTCTGAGCTAGTAAAGCTCCCAAAGAATGATCCATTGCTCGGACGTACACCAGAAACGGCTTGCCGGATATTGGAGCTGCAAGTACTGGTGGTTGGGTGAGGTATTGCTTGATTTCCTCGAACGCTTGTTGGCAAGCGTCATCCCAAATGAATGAGACACCCTTCTTCATCAGCTTAGCGAAGGGTTGGCATCTTCCGGAAAGGTTTGAGATGAACCTGCGGATGTACGCCAATCGTCCTTGTAATCCCCTGAGCTCCTTGAGGCTTCTGGGGGGTTGCATCTCTTGGATAGCGCGGACTTTCTCCGGATCCAAATGGATTCCTGTGGAAGTCACAACAAATCCTAGGAATTTGCCACTGGCTACCCCCAGGAAGGATTTGGTGGGGTTCATCTTCAATTGATGAGCCCGCATGATGTCGAAGACCACCTTCAGGTCCGCTATGTGATCACCCTTAGTGCGGCTCTTTACCGCGATGTCATCAACATAACATTCCACCGTTTTGCGTATTTGCTGATGGAAAATGGCATTCATGGCCCTTTGATATGTTGCCCCTGCATTCTTCAGTCCGAAGGGCATGACGGTGTAGCAATATACTCCTAGAGGAGTCCTGAAGGAGGTGTGCTTTTCGTCGTCAGGATACATCTTGATTTGATTGTATCCTGAGAATCCGTCCATGAAGGACATTCGTTCGAATCCACACATATTGTCAATCATAACATCTGTGATTGGCAATGGGAATTCGTCCTTGGGGCAGGCTTCGTTTAGATCACGGAAGTCGATGCAGATCCGGATCTTCCCGTTCTTCTTGGCGACGGGGACGATGTTGGCTACCCAGTCGGGATGTTGTTCTTCCCGGATGAAGCCAGAATCGATGAGCTTTCTAACTTCTGATTGAATTGCTTCCATTATTTCGGGATGGAACCGTCGCTGCTGTTGTTTGACAGGTTTTACGTCCGAATTGATGTTGAGGCGGTGCATGGCCACTTGTGGATCAAGCCCTGGCATGTCCTCATAGTTCCAGGCGAAGACATCTATATACTCTTGTACAAGAGATATTAGATCCTTCTTCTCTGGAGGCGACAGGCCGTCACTTATGAAGATGGGCTTGGAGTTGGCCTCATCTCCTAGGTTGATTTGAACAACCTTGTCTTCTGTGGGTGGCTCACGCTGTTCAAAGCGGATATCCCAAAGAGCATTCAAATGTTTGATCCAAGGATCTGTATCAGGTTGGATCACTTCTTCATCTTCATCTTCCAGATGGCCTGTTGAAACCATGTTTACCGAAAGCCCTTTGAAGATGTTGCCGACACTGACATCTGACTCCCACGATGACGTGTCTGAAGAGCAATCGTGACTTGACGACTCTCGAGAATCAGAAGCTGATGGGACTGGAGTTGACACATAGCCCAACCCCCGGCGCGTCTGATGATAATAATCGGGGGCCTTCCCTTTTGGCACAAAGGATCGGAGCAGCGTCCTCCTTCCTTTGCCGAAGTTCAACCCGGGTTTGTTGGTTAGATCATACCCCATGCACTTCATCATTTTAAGCGCTTTTGGTTCATAATGACTGAGCTGAGGGGATTCCTCTTCGCTTTCCGAGTCTTCGCGGGGCATTGGCTCAGATGTGATTCGCCCAAAGAGAATTGGTTTTTGGCCTTTCCGTCTTGTCGGAACCATGAATATAGATTCCTGCGCATCACCATTATCCTGGTATGTCCCGAAAGATGATTTTACTGGTACATGCAATGATGTCGTCCCGAAAGATGATTTTACTGGTACATGCAATGATGTCAAAGCATCCATTGCCGACCAGATGTCATCGTCTACGTCGGTAGTAGTATCCGACGGTATTGAATCGGATGCACACGCAGAAAAATACTCAAAATCTAGATTCTCATTAATATACCAACCGCCTGCATCGTCGGTGGTATTATCAACATCGAGCTTATTAGTGCTCTTTACAAGTGGTTCTAACTCCCACAGGCACTTTTCTTGCTCGGGCTCAGTGTCAGCCTCATTACCAGAGTCTGGCTCCTCTGGTCGCGGGGTTTCATTTGACTCCTCAGGATCCTGATATAGGAGGGAGTCAGTGAAATAATTTTCAACCCCTTTAAACGGATACCTTTCGGCAACCAACGTTTGCACCTTCCCACTCGCGTCAATGTATTTCATGACTTGGTGAAGAGTGGAGGGAACGATGGAGTTGCGGTGGATCCATGGTCGTCCCAGCAGCAGATTATAGGAAGTGTCGGCATCGATGACGTAGCACGTCACCTCTGACTTGAGGCTCCCAATCTGACACTTGAGCTTGATCTTCCCCATCGGACGGGTGCCGTTGGCGTTGAACCCGTAGATGGTCGTCTGTGTAGGGCTCAGACGGTGGGTAGGGACGCCAAGGTGTTGCATGACTCGGCGGGGCATGATACTCAGTGCGGACCCTGGATCTACCTGAATGCGGTTCACCTCAGATGATCCAATATAACCTGTGAAGTACAGGGGTCGATCATGCTTCCCTTTAACCTGCATATCGTCTACCGTGAAGGTAATGCAGGGAGCATTCTGGGAGGTGTGGAGGCAATCCTCTACATCTTCCTCCTTTGGCACCTGGGTCATAAAGACCTCAGCATTTGCCAGAGCTTCTCGTAGAGCTTCCCTGGTCGACTTTGATAGTCTTAGCAGCTCATACAGGGTGATCCGCGCCGGGATGTTGGCCAATTGAGCCAAGACATCAAAGTGGTAAGGTGCTGAAGACCCTTCCGCGATGCCTCTTTGAAGGGCTCGAGAGAATCGAGTCTCCTTCTGCTTCTCCACAGGTGGCTTCGTGGAGGGTCTAGTTGGCTCTGCAGCCGGTTGCGGAGGGTTTACCGCCACTTCGCCGTACTGCTTCAAGTAGGGTTGTCCCGAACGGGTTCCCGTCGTTGGTTGGTTGGGCTCTGCGGCCAAGACTATCGTTTCCTCCTCTGAGTCGGTCAGTGAGGGAACGTCATCCTCTGCTTCTCGGGAGGAGGCACATACCACATGGCAGGACGAAGCTTTTGCCTTGCCTTTGGACTTCCTGTTGGTTACAGTAGTCCACTGCTGGTTGTCCACTAGGTCGGGGTGGACCCACATAGTTTCCCCTTGAGGCGTAGGGACGGGTACCAAGCCCTTCTCCTGCTGCTGGTGAGGGTCTGTGTTGACCACTCTTAATTCTCCCCTTGGAATAGGAGTTACCCCCGCAGGTGTTGGGGGTTGTCTTCCGAACTGGAGAGCCGACGTCACATTAGCCGTGACCTTCTTCTGCTCTGGTCGGAGCTTTAGCACCTCCGCGTCAATCAAAGCCTGAAGGATGTCTTTGAAGACGTAGCAGCTTTTGGTAGGATGTCCCAACATCCTGTGGTACATGCAGTAGTTGGGATTGTCGGTCTTGCCGACTTCCTCCGGGCGCCTAATTTCAGGGAGCTTCAGTCGATTGCTCTTGTTGAGTAGCTTGAAGAGCGAATCGACATGTTCCTCCTTGAAGGAATACTGCTTGTTGGGGCGTGACTGGCTTGAAGAGCCACTTGCCCTGCCTGTTTGAGGTTTGGCGGGGGATTTGGTCTCCGTTGCCAAGTTATCCTTCCGCTTTGTTTAGAGGGATGTGTCTGGTGCCGGTGCACGCCTTGTCGACCTTTCCGGCCGCAGCTTGCCTTCCTCTGCCCTGACACGGGCAACAATCTCCTCAGCCTGTTCACCTTGTTGGACTAACTGCTTCCAGGTGCGGCTTTCAGCAACTCCTATTTGAGCAAGGAGTGAGGTTTGGAGATTGTGGCGGCATGTTTCCACCAGGGTGGCCTGGGTCATACCGCTTGGACACCGGAGTGCCACGTTCCGAAACCTTTCTACGAAAGATTTGACGGACTCTCCCTTTCGCTGTCTCGTAGCTAATAGGGTGGGCATCGTGACCTCGGAGTCATCTTCGAAGAAGCGTGTTAAGAACAGCTTCTCTAGATCCCCCCAGTTCTTGATAGAACCTTCCGGGAGTTTCATGAACCACTCAAAGGCCAACCCTTTCAGGGTGCCGATGAACAGTCGTGCCAGGATGGCGTCATTATCTACTACATTCCCAGTTTGGGATTTGAAGTAGTAGATGTGCTGATTAGGGGACCCCTTCCCATCGAAGGCTTGGAGGGTTGGAGCCTTGAACTTAGGAGGGTATGGGACTAAGTCTCACTCGGCCGGATAGGGCCGGACTACTCCAGCCTCTTGGAGATCTTTACGACTGGCAAGGGCATTGAGTCGTTGCTCCAGCAGGCTCATTCTTTTAGCATGAGCCTTTTCCGGGTCTGGGTCGCTTCTTGCCTGCGACGAGGGCTTAGACACATCCGAGGTAGATCGTTGTGTCTCGTCGGAAGGTTCGGAGGGTGGGCTTCCTCCCTTTCTCCCTTTCCCCTTCGGCCGTCTAGGAGGAGATCTCGCTCTTTCTTCAAGCAATTTCTCAAGCATATGCTTGAGGGAGTCAATGGATCTCTGTTGAGAGGCGATTATATCCATCTGGTGCTTCTGCGTCTGTTCTAAACGCCTGGCCGTCTCCTCAGGAGTGTCTGCCATGTAGGCGGAAGCTTCCTTCTCGACGGAAGAGTTTGAAGCCTGCGACTCCACTATAGCGGAGTGAGAATCACCCATTCTAATGCCGCGGGCTAAGGCATTATAGTCAATTGGGGGAATGGCCCCTGTCCGGGTGCGAGTGTGTTGATACACCCCCTCCGGCTCAGAGTCAGATTCCTCTGAGTTGACCATTGGTTGTTTTCCCTTGCTTCTGCTAGTCATGTTTGCAGTAAGCTCCGGGTATTCAACATCTGAGAAGGTTCTCCTTCTGTGGGAGCGTCTTCTTTTGGCTGACGGGGGAATCAGGGTCAGCTGTCTGATCAAGGACTGCTGATGCACGCCTGATCCATAATGGCATCCAGAGAGCATATGGATGAGCTGTTGACAGCAGCATGACGAAGTGGCTTGATTGGCACTTCTTTTCCTTGTCAAATAATCCCTCAAATCCATGGAAGAGGGATCAAAGAGACTAGCCTCACAACGTCGAAGACGGGAGACAGTCATGTGCTGTTCAGCCTGGACGCAGACTTCAGGGACGCGGCTCTCGCGACGCGGCTGTATGACGCGCGCGCGAGTCTCGCGTTGCTGCCTGGTGCGTTTGGGCAGAGATGCTTGAGAGACAGTGGGCTGCCGGGCCCCACGCCTAGGGGCGCGTACTTCTTACGTCTGACGAGACGCAGAAGCTTCGCTTTGGCGTTTGGTAAGTTGGTCCCCAGAGGACTCAACTTGAGGAGTTGCGCGCTTGGGTCGCCAAACGCAGATCTCACGTACTGGACGTGACGCGGGCAAGGCATCAGATTGAACGCCGCGTCCACCCCCAGTCAGACAACCAACAGTTCCGACTTGGAGTTGACGCGCGCGTCTCCTCTGTCGACGCTCAGCATTCCGGTTGCGCCGTGGAGGAGGGGAGAAACCAACAACTTCCTGGTTTACAGAACCAGGGGTGTTCACCACGCGGGTCTCCTGAAAGACGTTGACGCGGGTGTTCTGTGCGACGCGGTTGATCGCAGCAGCAGTGGTGCCTGGGACCACGCGGGCCTTCTGGGAGGCGTTGGCGCGTGCGTTCTGTGCGACGCGGTTGATCGCAACAGCAGTGTCCAAGGTCACGCGGGCCTTCTGGGAGGCGTTGTCGCGTGAACTTGACTTAGCACAGTGGGCAGCAGGGGAGCTCGAGAAAGCCACCGATCGAGCTTCGAGGCCATTCCCTGTCGAGACCCGGCGGCAGACGCGGGTCTTTGGGCTCTTGGAGCCAGAAGAGAGGAACTCTTCGTACTTCGCCTGGTCGAACTCGACAACGAGCGATTCGACCATCTTTCCCTCGTGGTGGACGTCATCTTGCGCCACAACATGTTCGTCGGTAACAAACGCGGTCCCCAGCGGAGTCGCCATCTCTTGTTTGACACGGAAAAGGGGGCTGGAGGTAACGTTTCCTTGGATCAGATGAAAAGTTACAGCCGGCTTAATCTTCCGGTTACAAGGGAGGGAGAATGTTGAATCTTGGATTCCCCCTTTGTTTAGTGATGGATTCTTCGGGTGGCGGTGGAGAGTGAATCTTGTTCTCCGTTGACCAGATGACCGTCCTGGACCGTCGAGGGATCTTCTCCTTGGCAGGTAGAGGGAGTAACTCAGCTCCGTCTACCAAAACTCTAGAAGAAGAGGTAGGCGAAGAGCGGCTAGTACTCAGTAAGCTCGCTGAAGAGTCTTCTCCGTTGATGATCTTCTTGCCCAATAATTGTTGTCGTCCTCTCCTTTTCCTTCTCTTCAAAAATCCGCCCTCATCCGCCCGTTCATTGATGCGAACAAGGCTATTTATAAGGGTCTCAGGGGTGAACGTGCCCCCTGAAAATGCTCCACAATGAGGGGCCACTACCCGCTACATGCGCGGTGATTGGCGCCATAATCGGGGTGGTTGTAACCGAGACGCGGGTCTGGACCCTAGCGTCTTGAGGTTGAGACGCGGGTTTGGACCCTCGCGTCTTGAGGTTGAGACGCGGGTTTGGACCCTCGCGTCTTGAGGTTGAGACGCGGGTTTGAACCCTCGCGTCTTGAGGTTGAGACGCGGGTTTTGAGCCTACGCGCCTTGGTTCTGAGACGCGGGTTCGGACCCTCGCGTCTTGAGGCTGAGATGCGGGTGTCGGGCCCACGTGCCTTAATGCTGAGACGCGGGTTTGGACTTTCGCGTCTTGATTGTCACATTTAGCCTTGCGTCTGGATCTTGGATCTCTGCGTTTTGGTGGTTTGTCTTGGTGATTTTTAGACAGCCTACAATGTGACATGATACAAGAAATAATATTATAAATATTTCAAACTCTTCACAATCATATCAATAAGAATTATTAATCATACTATTAATTATCCAGACGGGGCTAGTTAAGCTAGAGCAAGTTAGGCCGTGTTAGCATAATGCTCGGTACACGGCGGAACTTGGCTCCTGGCGGAGTTAGCGTACAGCTCTAAACGCTAACGCGTTCGACGAGGCTACACTCATGGTGGAGTGCACTTATGAACATCAGGCCAATGCACACGGCGAAGCCACACTCGCGGTGAAGTTAGACACACATGGCGTATGAACGCCCTGCTAACGCACAAGAAGACGAAACCACACTCGCGACAAAGCTAAACGCACGCGGCGAAGCGGCATATGAACGTCCGATTATCACACACGGTGAAGCTCCACTTGAATGGGTCTAGCTGTAAAGTACTGAGCGCTAAGCTTGCCACCCGGTGGGGCTATATGAAATCCGAAGGTTAAATAGGTATCTGCACAAATGTTAGTACAAAACATGCATATAAATAATAGTACACGCTAAGCATGAAATATTAGTACTCACAATTACAATCAACAGGTATTAGCAAAGCATGTATAATATTAGAAAATCACTCGCATATCATATACCAAGCAATATAACATGTGTCAAGTCGCATAACATGCATCATGAATTAAATATTAGAAAAAAACTCGCCCAACATAAAATATAGTACTCGTCCAAATACCGAAAGGGAGTACTTGTCCAGATACCAAAAAAAGAGTACTCGCCTAAATGCCGAAAAAAGAACTCGCTTAAATCTTCGAAAAACTCTGCAAAATTCCAGAACACCAGAAACACGCATGAGCCACCAACATATATTAAATATATAAATATTAATTTATTGAGAGAGAGTAAGAGAGAGGAGAGAGAAAAAGTGAGAGGGAGAATGAGAATCAGATCCAGAACTAGTGTGAGAGAGAGAATGAGAATCAGATCGAGAACCGGATCAGAGAGAGGGAAGGAACTAGATTTAGAGAAGGGAGAGAGAGAAAGGGAGAACACAGTGAGAGAGGGAGAGAAGATAGGGGACAGAACACTAAATAAGGAGGAAGGAAAGAAAAAGAAAGAAGGAAGAAAGAAAGAAGAAAGAGAGAAAGAGAGGGGAAAGGGATTTCAATGAATTCAGAAAAAATATCTAAAAATGCATTTAGATGAAAAATAAGATTCTAAGAAGTAATGTGAAAGCAGTTTTTAAAAATTCAACTCCGTTTGAAAACTAAAAATCTGAGAATCGGTCAGCGATACCGATCGACATCGGTTTTAAAGATTTTGCAGAATAATTCAGAAAAATCTAGAAAATCATAAAAAATCTAAAATATTAGAAAATAATATTTAAAACTAAAATCGGTAAAACTAGATTATCAGAAAGGTCAAATCAGACACTACGTTGGTATCGGGTCCCTGGTTCAGACTCGGACTGACTATGAGTTTAGGAATCCGGATCCAATATAAAATAATAGCATAAATAAACACAAAGAAAAAACAAATACTAGGAGAAAATAAAATTACAATAAAAAAATCAAAATACGTATCTAAGTATGTGTTCCGGGAATTGGGTGTTACAGGCTTTCTTCGTCGTTTTGTGCATGAGCTAGCACGCTAGAACTGTGGGTCTCTCGAGAGATGTTGACGCAGGCTGTGTGGGCTACACGGGAGGTTTTCAAAACCTCGCTAGACACGACGTTGTTTGCGTTGTGAGCAATGGCACATGCCACTTTTGAAGAAGTCTCCAAAGAGACTTGAGAACGGGTCCCCGAAGAGACTCTGCAGTACTGCCGCGTTGCTTTTAGGCTATCGAAGCCCGAAAAAAGAAATTCTTCAAATTTTCTTTGGTCGAATTCGACGACAAGCGACTCGACCGTTGATCAATTATGACATCAGCTTGCACCATGGCTTTCTCGTCGGTAGAGAAAACAGTCCCCAGCAGAGTCACCATCTTTTATTTGGTCAAAAAGATGCAAAGTAAAATTTATTTGAGTAGATGAAATATTACAACGGAACAATTTCGATTACAAAAGAGGGGAGGATATTTGAATCTCCTCTTTGTTTAAAGCTGAGTTCTTCGTGTGGCGATGGAGAGTGAATCTTGTTCTCCGTTGACCGACTGAATGACAAGCTTCTCCTGATCATTTTAAGGATGTAAGACCACTCCACTTAGACATGGCAAGTGTTGGAGTTCTCTTTTTAAAGAAGAAATATCTTTCTTTCTCTCTCTCTCTCCTTTGAAAGCCCAAAGCTTCTGAACTTTGTGGCTATTTTGCTCCTTTAAAAAAAAGGAGACCCACATTCAATAGCTTTCATGGCTATTTATAGGAGTGTTCAGGGATAAAATTGTCCCCTAGAATTCCTCCATAATGGAGATTCACTTCCTACATTATGTGGGTGTTAATTGACCCAGTAATGAGGCAATTACAAAAGAAATGCAACCCTCTCGAGTTCTGTTCTGTTGTTGAAACCTGGAGCTCACAGACTCGCGTTTGAGTTGAGACGCGAAGTTGTCTGAGGTATGCGTTTGAGTTGAAATGCGACTCTGGCTGAGCACCGTGTTTGAGTTGGAACGCGGGCTTGGTTGATTTTCGTGTTTGAGTTGGAATGCGACTCTGGCTAAGCTCCGTGTTTGAGTTGGAATGCGACTCTGGTTGAGCTCTGTGTTTGAGTGAAAATGCGATTTTCGCGTTGGAGTGAGGTCCGCGTTTGAGGACTTGCCTTCAATGATTTTTAGACAGTCTATAAGGACTGTGATCAATGATCCAGTCCTCACAAAATGCCCCTACTTATGGGGACTGCGACCATGATCTCAGTCCTCACAAAAATATCATGTTTTTTAGTCTTTATAGGATTGCGACCATGATCGCAGTCCACTTTTTTAGGCTGCGACCATGACCGCAGTATTCACAAAAATGTTCTATATTTGAGTCTTTATGAGGACTGTGACCATGATCGCAGTTCTCGCAGTTCTCAGAACTACGATGACTGCAATCATGATCGCAGCCCTCACAAAATGCCCTATTTTTGAGTTTTTATGAGGATTACAATCATAGTCCAGTCGTCTGAGGAATGCGATCATGGTCCAGTCCTTTGAGGACTGCGATCATGAGCCAGTCCTCTGAGGAAATGCCCTATTTTTAAGTCAGTCCTCACAGAGGACCCGATCATGAGTCGCAATCCTCATAACAATATCACCATCATTAGCAGACCGCCTTCCACTGACATCGAATGATACCTAATGCTTTCTAGATCTAAACACAAACCAAACTCATCACGAGTACGAACAAATGAGATCTGCAAAAGGTAGATCTAAAAAAAAATCCTAGGGCTCCGCTCCCGACTCTAAAGGGGGCTCCCCACCCCCTTCCAACCCCCACGGCAACCTGACCGAGCAGGTCGACCCGCGAATAACTCTGCGTCAGGGTCAAGGTTGAAGGGATAGCAACATCCAGAGGTGATGAGGACGGGTAAAAGAGAAAATAAAAATATATAAAAAAGTAATGGTTGAGAAGAATTAGTTTATGCTGACGTGGATGAGGCTGTAACGAACAAAATTATAAAGCTGAATTTTTTTCTAATTATGAGACAAAGTAGGTGGTTGTAGCAAAATTTTTCTATTTGCTTTTAAAAATATTTTAAGAGTAAATTTTAAAAAAAAAACTACCATGAATATTTGGGTTATGCCTAAAAATTACCATGTTTGTTCAAAAAACTATGGTTCACTTTTGTGAAACTACCACTGGTTATTTTATTGTTTGATAATTGATCACATGATTTGAATGTGATTTTTTAGGTTAAAATTACCCTTCATGGTAGTTTCTTAAGAATAATATTTTTAAAAAAGTATAAAAACAAGAGAATAAAAAATTTTAAATTCTCCAAAAAAATATAGAAAATAAGTTCCTACTATTTTCTACACCCTTAATTACTTTTAGATAATTATTGTTTAACTATAAAGAGTAAAATTTATTTTTAATAACCATTATGTTAACTATTAAAGTAAAACCCACAAAAATTTCTATAGTTATTAAATAATTAAACTTTTAGTAACTTTTCACCCTATAAACAATTTTTAAGAAAATGTTTAATAAAAAAATCCAATTGAAATTATTTTTTTATTTTTTTACTATTTATTAAACATTTTGTCTCAAAGAGTCATTGTAAATTTCATTAAACAATAAATTTTAATTTTCAAATACCATTTATTCGGTAATTTTTTCTACCTCCTTCCTATTCTTTTCTCCTTATCCTAGAACCCTAAATTTCTTTTTTTCCTTCCTCCCACACATGCCATAAATTAAAATTTACATCTAAATTTATGCATCTTCAAACCTCAAATCTTAAATCAATAATTATATGTTTTCAAGGTAAAAAGTTAAATAAAAAGAGGTTATAGTTCAACCCATGGCAATTATACGTGTTAAAATATATTTTTCTCTCACATGTATTCATTTAAATTTAATAAAATATCATAAAATCAGTTTAATCCCAAAAAAAATAATTTATGCGTCTTTCATTTATGCCCAAAAAAAAAACCATAGTGAACATAAAAATTGCAATTAATGTTATATGTACGCGTACATCCGACACTAAAGAAATGTAGCTAGGGTAGTTATATGGTATGACTGCAATCTCTGGTTCAGTTTATGTTTAGAGATTGAAGCTTTTGGTCCAATTTTTTATGGCAATAAGAGCCCCAAGTTTGATTTCTGTTTAAAGATCAAGGCCTCTACTTAGTTTTGGACCCTGATATTACCAAAAGTTGATTCATTAGTTGAGTTGATTATGATTCAAAAGTCACTAAGAGTGTAAGCTTACAATGAAGATAAAGTTAAGGATAACTTTGGTAAAATAGTAAAACAGATTTTACTCACTGAATAACCAGTAAGTTGTTTATAATACACAAATATTAACTTTTCAGTTACTTTTTAATTATTTATTTTTCTATTAATTAACTTAAAAAAATTACACATTATGTTAATATTTAACTTATTATGTAAGAAGAAAGGGTGCTAATGGTTTGATTCTAGCCCGTGTGGATTCACAATTGAAGCTTAGAAATTCAAGTTCGATATGTAAATGAGTAAGGTTTGAGCTCAAGAAAATTAAACCGTCTCAGACCCGGTCTTAAATGAGTTCGGCTTGAGTCTAGCCTAGGGGTACCATCTAATGCAGATTATTCACGGATATTCGCATCAAAATCCGCTTCCAACCCGGATACGAATATTATTTTTTCGTATCCGTCAATATCCGTATCTATATCCGTATTCGAAGGTTAATACGGATACGGATATAGTAAAGGCAATATTTGATCCATCTCCGATTTGATATCCGAAGGTTGGATGCTTAATAATGATAAGAGACTATTCTATAATGGAATTAGGCGATAGATTTTGATATTTTGAGTTGGTGAAAAATTAATAGTGGAAAGTATTTGATGCTTGCCAGAGTAGCACAAGATATTTTGAGTATTTTGATATTAACCGCGGAATCCGAATGACATTTAGCACTAGAAGTCATATAATCTATTAGTATAGAACCCGAATGACAATGGATACAGTAGAAACATTGATATGTAAACAATAATAACATAATATGTATCATATTTTATATTGTTGTAGATGAGATAAAAAGTAATATAAGTATATCGTTTAGTTTATTCATAATCGCAACTATTTTGCATATCCGATTAGTATCCGCATCTGATCCGCTAGTATCTGATATTCGATTTTGATGGATACGAATATTATTTTTTCATATTCGCTAATAACTGTATTCGTATCTGTATCTAAAAATTGAGTACGAATACGGATATGATAAAGACAATATCCGATCTGTGTCGATGACACCCCTAATACAGCTCATCCCTAAATGAAAAGCAACAATGGAGAATGAAGACAGATGCAACGTTACCTTATTCACGTGCATCTCAGATGCCAATAAATACGGTATCAAATTTGAATATATCAGCGCATTTTGGATCATTATTTTATTCATGCTCATGTCACATCAAACTCACAACAGCTGCAGATGCATGCTTTCCTTCAGAGTTCAGACCAAGCGACAAAGCTCTTGTTTGGATCTCCAGAAATCAAAGTCTGAAATACTGTTCATTTTTTTTAAATCAGTCCTTTTTTTCAAGTAATAATTGGTTGCCGGAAAAAAAAATTGAAAAATGAACGGCTCACCATCTCCGAAAGCACGGGGAGCAAAAAGTCACTACGTCAACTGCGCGTATCGCACGCACTTTTCAAGTAACATCATCGTACGCGGCCAAGGAAAAAAAACAAAACAGTGTCACCGATGAATCATGATCTAAAAAAAAAAAAAAAAAAAAAAAAGAATATCATTTTTCTTTGCTTTTATTAAATCTAAAAAGGACAAAAGAATATGTCTGGATCCTTCTCTTCCACGTGTCTGTTATTGGCTGGGTGTATTTTTTTTGGCTTTTCTTTTATCTTCTATAAATAAAGAAGAAAAGTTGCCCACCAAAGTACCAATCCTTACAATCAAATATTAGATAGAGTATTCTATTGAGGTAAGCTGGTTATTTTTAATATTTTTTTGCAATTCTTTTTCATCGTATGGTCTTCTTTTTCTTCTTCTTGTTGTGGGAATAAAAAAATTAGTTTTGTGATCTTAATACAGCTGTAGTCAACTAATTATTAAAATTTTTTGGCACCAATTCATACAATCAAATATTGCGGAGAGAGTTCTGTTGAGATAAGCTGGCTATATTTCGGCATTTTCTGAATTTTTTTTTTTTTTTTGGGTATGATCTTCTTCTTCTTGTAGTGATAAAAGAATTAATTTTGTAATCATAGTCCAATTGTAGTCGACTAATTATTGAGTTTTTTTTAATTTTCTAGATGAAATTCAGTCTGGTTTAAATTTGAGTCTTTTAGTAACCTAACCCTTTGCTTTACCCGTGAATCAAGTGTCAATAGTAAAATTTTTCTCGTACACAGTTTGGGCATAGTTTTTAGTTTTTAGATGATCTTTGTTTTCATTTTTTCGTGTTTACACACACATACAAATCCTACATAAATTCAAAATTTTACTTTTCAAATTATTAATATTGTTAATTTATTCCTCAATTTTTTTTTTGGATATCAAAATTTGCCCCCTGCTGTTACTGTGTAAGAATAAAAAAATGAAAATATTTTTTCGTTGCTGAAGTATCATAAGATGTTTGTTCTAACTCTCTATATTATTAATTCACGTTCTAATCCTAATCTTTTTTCTTTTTTTCTTTTTTTTTTTTTCATTTTATTGCTGTTTCTCTTCTCAAACAAAGATTTAAACAAAACAATTCAATACTGAAAAACAAAGGAAAGTAACTTTGTTGGGAAGAAAGAGGAAAAGGAAAACTTTGGGTCAAGAAAACATGTTACTGTTTGAGAAAACTTCTCTCTTCTCAAGCAGTTCTAACAAAAGTATGATTGCTAGTCAACCTCTAGAAAGTAGGAAGCATAAATTAATTCATACTTTGAATCACAACTTTGCAACTTGCCACAATTTTCTTTCCTTTTCTATTGTTGTAATATGAATTAGGATTTCAAAACGTGTTTAGTACATTTTGAGTAAAGATTAAGTTGTATTGTTTGATTACCTTTTTCAATGTGGATTTATCTGGAAACAAAGAAATTTTAAATAGAAACGGAGTGATTTTATATAAAAGTAATTAGATATTGAAAATAAGATAATTATTAGTAGAAAAAGAAGAGAGAGATAATTTTTGGACTCCACTTGATGTGAGGACAAGAGGGTTCAATTTCCCGGAGCTTTCCTACTCATTTTGAAAAGGAAAGAAATGTGATGTGACATTCTTTATTTTTTTCAGTTTTGACGTGGGTCCTGTTATTTTTTGTTTTTTCAATCTAACCAAACACATCAAGAAAAAAATAACTTAGAAAACACACACTGAGATTTGCAAAAGCCTATAAACCAAACAGACTCAAAGTGAACTCTAATTACCAAACAGACTCAAAGAAAAATATAATTTTCCCCCTCCTTGAACAAAAAACCAATGCACCGTTCAGAATCTTTAATTTAACCTCAATCTTTTACCATTGTGCCTAAGTCGGTGAAGTAAAATGATTATTTTATTGAAATGTGGACAGGGTTCAAAATAAGAGTGTTGGCTGAAAAAACAGCTAGAAAATGGCAGCGATTGCAGTGAAACAGGCCACATCAAAAGCAGGCTGGCTACTGGACAAGCTCGCCGATGAAGTTTATGCTGCTGCATCAAAAGAGCTCTCTTTGTTGTTAGGCGTGCGTGAAGAGTTTCGGTTCATCAAAGACGAGCTTGAGATGATGAACGCATTCCTCAGAGAAGCTGAAGAGAAGCAGTACAGCGGCGAGGCTGCCAAGACGTGGGTGAGACAAGTGAGGGAGCTGGCCTACGCCGTCGAGGACTGCATCGATGACTTCTCCCTTCACCTCGGGAGAAATGGCGATGTCCGTCGTCGGAATTTTGTGTCTGACTTGAGGCACCGTGCCCGCTCGCTCGGATCGCTGGGAGCCCGCCATCGCATTGCGGCCCAGGTGCAGTCTCTCAAGTCCAGGGTCGAAGTCGTGAGCGACAGAAGAAAGCGCTACGGAATCACCGACGTGAGCAAATCGTCTGACGAGGACAGTGTTGCGCGATACGACCCTCGGATTGCTGCTCTTTTCGCCGAGGACTCACAGATGGTGGGCATAGAGGAGCCGAGGAAGAAGCTTGTAGATTTGTTATTGGATGATACCGAGCCCCAACGCAGGCTGATCGCGGTGGTTGGTACCGGTGGATTAGGCAAGACTACCGTCGTCAGGAAAGCCTACGAGAGCCCAGATGTCAGCACCGGGCGGTTCACTTGCAGACTGTGGATCACTGTTTCGCAGGTGTACCACGTTGAGGGCCTCCTCAGAGACATGATCAAACAAGCCTTCGATTCGCCGTCAACAAATGATGAGTACAAAATGACAAGGGAGCAGCTCATCGCGAAGATCAGGGATCACCTTGAAAACAAGAGGTATGTGATCGTTTTTGATGACATATGGAGCATAGATGCGTGGAAAAGCCTGGAACCTGCATTGCCTAAGAATCAACTTGGAAGCAGGGTGCTGTTAACCACAAGAAATCACAAGCTTGCTGAATCTTGCTGCACCCAAAGTTTTGATCATATCTTCCCACATGAGAAACTATCCCCTCAACAGTCCATGGAGTTATTTTGCAGAAGGGTGTTTAATAACTCTGAGAATGCTTGTCCAAAGGATCTCCGAGAGCCAACTGAAGTTATCCTGGAAAAATGCGATGGGTTGCCGCTGGCCATTACATCGGTAGCCGGTGTTCTGGCTAGCAAGCCGAAGAAGACGAGACAAGAGTGGGATGACATGCTCAGCCGCCTCGGGTCAGAGCTGGATTTCAATCCAGATTTCGGGGGAATGAAGCACATTCTCACTTTCAGTTATAACGATTTGCCTTACCACGCCAGGCGTTGCTTCTTGTATCTAAGTAAATTTCCTGAAGATTATGTGATCCGCCGCAAGCGCGTCCAGAGACTGTGGGTGGCTGAAGGTTTTGCCACTGCTCGTCATGACATGACTGCAGAGGAGGTATCAGAATCGTACTTCAACGAGATCGCCAACAGGCTCCTGATCCTTCCATCAGATTTCAGCATGACTGGCAAGGTGAAGAGCTTCACAATCCACGATATTATGCTGGAGTTGATGGTGTCTAAATCGCGAGAAGAGAATTTCGTGTCCTTGTTAGGAAAGAACAGAGACTGGACGCCGCAAGATGTGATTCGGCGTCTATCAATCCACACAGAGCGTGACCTGGAGAAGCTGAGCCTGTCTCATGTCCGGTCGCTTTCCATGCTCAGAGACTGTACACCAGATCTAAACTCTCTTTCTTCCATGGGGATGCTGCAAGTGCTGGATTTCGAAGGATGTGACGTTTTGGGCAACAATCACCTAAAAATCATTGTGAACATACTCCATCTGAAGTACTTGAGTCTGAGGGGAACATTGGTGTCTGAGCTTCCAGAGTCCTTGGGGAGCCTTCAAAACCTCGAGACGTTGGAGTTCAGAGATACTGGGATAGAGAGAGTACCACCGGAGATTATCAAACTTCAGCATCTGCGTTTCCTTCGCGGAGGATGGTATTGTTAAATCAGCAGAAGAAACTGAATTTATGTATACCTTTTTTTTTTAAAATCCTGTATCTAATTATATTTCTTAACAGGGACATCGGTGTGCAATTCCCAAGAGGAATAGGGAGCTTGAGAGCCCTCCAGGAACTCTCACTTTTGAAAGTCGATTATAGCAGCAAAGATGCAATCAAAGAGTTGGCGAAGCTGACACAACTGAGGAAGCTAGGAGTAGGAGTGGGATGGCTCTCGCAAGAGAGAGAAGAGGACTTGTGCAACGCCCTTAAGGCGATGAGCAACTCTCTTCGCTCCATCCGCATTTTTCCTGCCACCACTCTCGCGTTTCTTCACAATATACAAGAGTCACCCCCGTTGCTACTGGAAAATCTCAGCCTACACGGTGCCCTCAAGCGACTACCCAGCTGGATCAGCTCGCTCAGGAATGTGGCGAAGATACAACTCGCTCTCAGCGAATTAGGACAGGATGCCATACAAGAACTTGGAACCTTACCCAACTTGATCTACCTTCGTATGCACTACAGGTACAAGGGAGAGACTCTGAGTTTTGCTACTGGAGGATTCCCCAGCCTCAAGGTGTTGGAACTCTTAGGTGTCTATGTGAGTTCAATGAGTTTTCAAGAAGAAGCTCTGCCTCGTCTTGAATTGCTTAAGATGGAATCGTGCTACCAAAGGGAAACTAGAAGAATCAGCATATCAGGCATTGAAAACTTGTCTGTGCTCCGGAAGCTTGACATCCGGGAAGTGCATGAAGACGATGTTGAAGCAATAACTGCACAAGTAAACAAACATCCGAATCACCCCAGCTTGGCAGCATCTAAGAGGTCAAGAGATGAGTAATTGTGATGGGATACATTGGTTGTTGCAGGGTAAGGGATCTCTTACTGGTCTTGCGGTAAATATGCTTAGTGATATTCAGTTTTGGACCAATGATTTGCACAGTTTTCAGGCTTGTCATGTGTTCCATGAGTAAAATACTGGGGTAGATTTCTTGGTCAGTGAAGGTGTCTGTGGCTGTAATTGAGTTTATCAAGACTACTCTTTTGATGCAATTGGAAGATCTGGTTCGGGAAAATAAAGTGTTGTTTTTTCACTTATTGAGTAGGGGAACCTTTATTTACAAAAAAAAGAAAAAGAAAAAGAAAAAGAAAGAAAGAAAGAAAAATTGTTTTGTATCTGCTTTTGCATTTTAAAGGTATTTAAAGTGGACGTTGATTGTATTTCATTTGATTTCATAAGGCATGTAATAATTTGTTGGCAATTTATTTAAACTAAATTCAACAACCAGTCAATAAGTTTAAAGTTTGATTCAAATACAAATTCAGGACATGGCTCATTTTGGATCTGAAGACATAATCTCTCATCTTTCATTGCTCAGGGTTCATTAAAATATTAAGGGAAAAGAAGAAGAGGAAAGAAAACATGATAGCATGAGATACAAATCGTCTTGAGATCTTTTTAAATAAAAACTTCATTATGATTTAGAATATATGATAGATAATTAGCATGTCCAGCCTCTTTTGAAATTTCAATAATATCAAAAATAGAATGAAGGATATAAATAAAAACAGAATGAAGAAGACTCTTTTGTTTTAGATTAAAAAAGAGATGTTTGTCACTGAATAATGAAAAACTTGTTGCGCGCCGAACAACAATCAGATAGAGGAAACCCTAGATCTCAGATGCAAAAGAATAATACTACCAACAGCAAATAACACACAATCTCAGAGAAAGAGCACAAATCAGATTTAACGAGGTTCGGCCTGTTTCGCCTACGTCATCGGGGCAAGAAAGAGAGGTTTTTCTATTGATTTTGTGAATCAATACAATGTTTACAGCAATGATAATGAAGAGAGGTCTGCCTCTTTCATATATACACTAACAAACACTAGAAATCCACTCATCTCTTAAACAGATTTCTAATTCAGCACTTTCCCGAAGCAGCCCGACCTGACTGTCGGTCGACCGGTCGGTCGACCGACCATAGGCACCGGTCGACCGTGTCGGTCGACCGTGCCTAACCGAGAGTTAGGCACTTTCAGTCGGTCGACCGGACGGTCGACCGCTACACCCTTGTGCACGTTGTGCACAATCGGTCGACCGACCCGGTCGACCGTTCCACTGCTACTGCTGATGTTTCCTTGCTACGGTCGACCGGACGGTTAACCGTGCTGCTACTGCTGCTGCTACTGAATCTTTTGGCTATGACATCGTCGACTTCCTCGACGACTTCCTCTCTCCTCCTACAGTTCTCCACCTCGGTGAAGATTTCTCCAAATCTGAGTCGATCTCCAACGTACCTCAGTCTATCACCTGGCGAAATCGACACACGATCTCGGCGAAATCAACACACGATCTCGGCTTGGAATCTATAACTCAGCTATCCACTGGAATGCACCATACATGCCTTCCCAATACTTCACCTTAAGAGAACTTTCATACATGCTGAACACCGAATGTAGCTCCTACTCCGCAACTTCATGACCTCACGAAGAACTCATCATGAGCCAACACTGGCTCTCCAACTGACTAGCTCTATCTAGTCTATATGTCTTCAGCTGACGGTCCAACCAAGTCTGCGTAGAGCACACTAAATACCATCATCGGCTTCACAACTGGATGCACACCACTCTTTATGTAAGCTCAATATCTTTTCACCAGAAGATCAATCTGTTCATCGAGATCACAACACCTCACCTCTACGTGAAGTCTAACTCTTCACCTCTACGTGAAGTCCAATCGGCCACAACACTCCACCTCTATGTGAAGCCTCTCCACCTCTACGTGAAGCTCCAATCGGCCACAACTCTTTACCTCTATGTGAAGTTCCAAACAGCTTCTCGAGAATCCAAACAGCTTCATACGGGTTGCATCACCAAATGGCTGCGCCTTTACGGCTGCCTACGTACCTTGCCCAAAGGATCAAGCCAACCGTAGTTCATTGAAAATGAGCTCCATCAAGCTCAAGCACTTGTACCTGAATCTACAGCAGTGAACCTGTCTGGCTGAGTCATATAAACCTCCTCACGACCATCATGGAGAACAACAGCCTTCAACTTGAGCTTGTCGCGATCACAAGCTTGAGATTCATGCTTCTTTACCCACAAGCGTAGTTTTACCTTGGTTCCAATGGCTGCAAACAACTCGACATCCTCAACAATGTCTTCAACCTGTTCAGCATCAACCCTAGCTACATGATCTCCACCCGGTGACACATCCGGTGAAGTCTTCCCTAATGCTGAACCAACTGGAGATGGTGGAGTAGCATCAACCTTCACCCGCTGCGATACTTCCTTGGTCTCCGTCCTCTCCACCTGCTGAGAGACGGTGGACTTCAACACTGAAGTCTCTCCAAATGTGACATGCCTACTCAACACGATCTTCTTATTTTCGGGGTCTCACAACCTGTAGCCATTCATTTTGACACCCCAAAACACAAACCTCTTTGCTCGCGGATTCACCTTACCATTCTTAGCACTGAAGTAGGTCGGACTTTCAAATTCCCGCAGCAAACCACGATCTTGAGTAGCTTTTCCAGACCAAATTTTCAATAGAGCTTTACCTCCTATCGCAGTCGATCTATTCATGAGATGGCTAGCATACACAATCGCCTCAGCTCAAAACGATTTGTCTAATCCTACATTAGACAACAACCACCGAACCTTCTCCAGTAAGGAACGGTTTACTTCCTTAACCAACCCATGTATACATGTTGTGAAGTGAGTAGCAATACCTGTGTTCTGACCAAATCGTAGGAATTGGTTCATGTCTCTTTCAATATTACCAATCTGCAGCTCCTTGATCTTCCTACCAATCTGCTTCTCCATTCTTCCTCTCCACTTCACAAACATATCCAGGGCTTCACTCCTTTGTCTCATGGGATATATCCAACAATGCCTAGATAAACTATCAACAAAAAAGATAAAGTAACTGTGACCTCCAAGCGATGCAGTCTTAGTAGGTCCCCAAACGCTTACGTCAACACAATCAAGAAGACCTTCTGAGCGGTGAGTACTGGTGCTGAATTTCACCTTCTTCTTGTCCAGAACGCTATGTTCACCTTCCAACTTGCAGGTAGCAGCACCTTCCAACGATCCCTTCTTTGCAGGAGCTTGCAAAGACCTTTCATCTCCATGTCCGACCTTTACCTGCCAGACCTCCGTGCAACCAGCATCTGAAGAACTAGAAGTCTCCACCTGACCGTAACTATACTACCCTTCAAGTAGTAGAGATTGTCCCGACGGACGCCCTTCATCACCACCATCGAGCCTTTGATCATCTTGAGAACACCATCTTGAACAGATATCACCAGACCCAATGCTTCAAAGCACCAACAGAGATTAGGTTTCTCTTCAATTGAGGTACATACCTCACTTCCTTCAGTTCCCTTACCATCCCATCAAACATCTTGATTTGGATTGTACCTACACCCTCCATGATACATGGATAATCATCGTCCATAACGACTAAACACCCCTCCAGCTTCTCAAAACTAGAAAATCAATCCTGATTAGGGCACACATGATATGTAACACCTGTATCCAAAATCCATTCATTTTCTCCTGAGTAGCCAACGATGGGAGTAGTGACTGAGAATGAGAAAACTGACGAGTCCGAGTCTGATCCATCTGCCTGTGAAGTACTGCTCTGAGTACTGACCACCTTTGCAAGATTTGCCTCAGTCTTAGACTCCTTCTTCTTCCCTTTAGCCTTTGGACAGTCCACTTTCCAGTGCCCTAATTCTCTGCAGAAGGCACACTGGTTCTTCTTCAGATCCTTATAACCGGCCTGGAGTTTGATCTCCCTCTATCATCTTTGTCCTTCCTATATGAACCACTGCCTCTTACTGCTAGCACCTCTGCTGATGAGCTTGACTGAGAAGGCTGTCTCTCCTTTCTCCTCGTCTCATAATTTGCCAAAGCAGACGACACTTCATAATAGTTAAGAGTCTGTCTACCATTAATGAAGGTTAAAGTGAACGTCTCATACTCTTCTGCAGGGAGAGAGTTCAAGAGGATTACCGTCTTATCTTCTTCATCTATCTTGACATCCACAGTGACCAAATCTGTAAGAAGCTTCGTGTAGCGATTTAGATGTTCATTCACGGAGCATCCCTTCTTCATCTGAAACCCATATAGCTTGCTCTTCAGCTGCAATCTCGATTCAATACTCTTGGTCAAATATTTCCTTTCAAGGATCTCCCACAACTGTCTCGCAGATGTCTCGTGTAACACAAGATATTTGATGTCTTGTGTTAGACACGATCTAATCAAGCCACACGCAGATCGGTTCATCTTCTCCCACTCTTCTTCAGTGGTTGTGCTTCGCTTCTTCTCCAGAAGTAGAGTATCCTCGAGGTTCGATGCATTTAGGGCATCCATCATGTAACGGTCCCAGCTTCTAATAAGCAAGATTAGTCCCGCAACACATAATTATCCCCAAATCTCTTCTTATATCTAATTCCAGAAAAATTCGGCAGCATCTCCTCTAAAATTTCGCCTTCTCCACATACAGAGAGTAACAGTTTCGGCTCCAAGGCCTACTTATTCCCATAAAAGATTTCGGCCCACATGGCCTACTTATCACAATGTATAAAGATCTCATAAGCACCACATTTCAACCTTAAGTAAGTTTTCACAATATGCTTACAAAATATGTTCCATTACATATCCATCAAGGCATCAATTATCAACATGTTACTACCAACATACTCACAAGTCTTAGATTCACAAACATCCCATGCACCATAAGTTTCTAGTCTCAAACTATTACAAGGAAGGAGTTACATACGATAGTAGCATCATAGCACATTTAATTAGGTAGTGCTGAAATGAAAACATACATGTATGCACATAGTAAACAAAAATAACATTTTTAGGAAGGTATGCCGTTCTGCCCATAACTACTTTCCATGTTATAGTATGCATTTTCCTTTATCCAGACCTGAAAGGGGGAAAAGAAAAGGAATGAGCTCGACGGCTCAGTGAGTAAATTACATAACACTAGAAGAATGATAACATGGATATTCTTTCACAACATACCTTGCGGGGCCCGAGGAGATCTTACATGAATGTAGATACCCTTACCCCTATTAGGTGACCCTCTCCTACATACCCCTATTATCCTTACACAATTTCATAGTTACAAGTTACAATTGCTAGACTTTCTTTTAGGTTACTAAAAGGTTCTTTCCAAGTATATACGAGAGCGAGATCGTTAATTGATCTCCTATATGGATATCTCTACACACACGCTCTTATCTTGCCCAAGCCTTTACTAATTAATATCACATTCAAACACTTACCGATAATACAATATTTCATTATTTACTAAGGCACATTCACATATCACCCTAATCATAGGGTGCTATTTTCCCCCGTCTTCTCCCACCTACCGGCTCCCGCCCGGCCCCTTCCTCCTCGTAAAAGCAACCAAGAATCATATATAGCATATGGAATAAACATACATATTTATATAATGCAAGTGTATATGTATGATTCACATGACCACCGTCTTCTCTCTTCTATCGGCTCCCACCCGGCCCCTTCCTCCTTATGTTTATATAAAAGCATGCACGAGCATTAATCACCGTCTTCCCCCTCCTATCGGCTCCCGCCCGGCCCCTTCCTCCACGCAATTATGCCAAACATAAGAATCAACATACCATCGTATAATTCTTACAATCAACACACTCATGCATAAATCATATCATCAATATACTATTGCATAAGCTACACAATCAGCATGCTTTGGTATAAGTCAAGAGATCAAAATACTATCGTATAGATCACACAATCAACATGCTCATGTATAAACCACATATTCAACATACTATTATATAAGTATTGTCACAATAATTCGTAACGATTATGATTCATGTGAAAATGCATAAGTCTCATGATTAGTGATTTAATATTTCACATACATAGGATGTAACATAACCACCATGTACATTTATGTCTTCTATCAAATTTATGTTAGAAGGACTTAGGAATCAACCACCCTTCACCATGCACTTCATATATGTTACATTACATAGCTCTAATTGTTACTAATACATAACATATACATCTTATGTCAGAACCCTCTAGGGAAAAGAGAATAAGCATGCCACTAATCCCATGAAAACTAGTCTACATGTCACTACCTTACATTGTTCTTCAACACTTTCCCCAATTCATCCTAACTTCCCTACATCAAGTACTTAATTTAAAGTTCATGACTATGAAAAGCATAGTGAGTGTAGTAATCTACTCACTTGATAGATGATTTCCTTCTAGTGCTCCTTGTTCAATCTTTCCACCCAAAATCCTAGTAAAGGGACATAGGGAAAATTTCTTAGTCACACAACCAATAATAATGAGAAGAGAAATAATGAGGTATCAATTTTATCTTCACCACAAATTAGCCTCTGAAATTTGGGAGTTTGGAACCAATTTTTCAAATCTAGGGTTTTTGTTTTTCCTTGCAAAACAACCCAAATCTGGTCTTTCTCCCCTTTTCCGGCCAACAGAGGATCCCCCCCTCGAAACTAGGCCGACTCGCGGCCTGGTGCTGCTGCGCGCGCGTGGTTGCGCCGCCCCTGCGCACGCTGCGCGTGGCTGCGTGCTGTGCGCGCGGCTGTGCGCAGCCGCGTGTGGTGGCGCGCGTCGTGTGCTGCCGCCCCCTGGCTCCGGCCGGGGGTGCAAGGAAGAGAGGGAGAGTTTGAGTGGGAGAGGATTAGGGTTCAGATGGATCTGGAAAAGATACAGAGAGGAAGAAGAAAAAAATCTCTCTCTGATTCCAAACGTAGGTGTTGGGTATTTTGAATAAAAACCCCTCAACTTAAGTTATTTGCAACATGAGATGTCCCTCAAGTTGCCACTTGGCCAACACTTGGACCAAGATAATCCTAGCCCTAGATCCCATCTCTTCATGCACACCTAACCCCCTCCACTAACTCCAATTAAAAATTTGAAATACCATGTATTTAGTTAGGTATA
Source organism: Agave tequilana (assembly GCA_038442645.1). NCBI lineage: Eukaryota > Viridiplantae > Streptophyta > Magnoliopsida > Asparagales > Asparagaceae > Agave > Agave tequilana. The sequence continues at coordinate 92,001 of JAVJIF010006198.1, forward strand.
CTTTATTTTGGGAATACTTTTAGATATACACAAATTTGCAAATACCTAAGATATACTCCTATTTACCCTAGTATTTTATTTATATTAGCATAAGATACCTACATAAAATTTCTATGTATTCCTATTTATGCCATATATCCAAAATGAAAGTAATTCATTCATAAAATAAAAATACTAATTCCTTGGTATCATTCTTATTATTAGTATTTGAATCAAGGAGGAGGAATCATAATAAAAAAAAAAATTCCTTTATGACCGATGATTGATATAGAGATATAAAAAAAAAATTCGGCTGTTACACATCACCTCTCACCTCCACATCCCAAAATTGTTAGTGTCGTTAAACTTCACCACGTCAATCTTCTGATGAGGATTCATGGTCCTAACTGATGTACTTTCTTCTGTCATCTCTCTAACTGGATCCTCTATGTATACGAAAAACAAACGGAGATAGATAAGCAACTCTGATAAAAAAACAGATTTTTTTTTTTACCTTCTCACGAAACCCTAGAATGAGTTTCTCACCAGATCTACTCCTCCAATGATTCCTTGAGCACTCCTCGCACTGTTCTGAGATCGACACACGATCCCACAAACAAGACCAATCTGAGATCGACACATGATCTCCACCAAATCAGCACCCTATGCTCTCCGAATCGTCAGATAATCCCACGAAGAGCCTAGGATGCTCTGATACCACTTGTTGCGCGCCGAACAACAACCAGATAGAGGGAACCCTAAATCTCAGATGCAAAAGAACAATACTACCAACAGCAAATAACACACAATCTCAGAGAAAGAGCACAAATCAGATTTAACGAGGTTCGGCCTGTTTCGCCTACGTCCTCGGGACAAGAAAGAAAGGTTTTTCTATTGATTTTGTGAATCAATACAATGTTTACAGCAATGGTAATGAAGAGAGGTCTGCCTCTTTCATATATACACTAACAAACCCTAGAAATCCGCTCATCTCTTAAACAGATTTCTAATTCAACACTTTTCCGAAGCAGCCCGAACCGACTGTCGGTCGACCGTGCCTAACCGAGAGTTAGGCACTTTCAGTCGGTCGACCGGACGGTCGACCGCTACACCCTTGTGCACGTTGTGCACAATCGGTCGACTGACCCGGTCGACCGTTCTACTGCTACTGTTGATGTTTCCTTGCTACGGTCGACCGAACGGTCGACCGTGCTGCTGCTGCTGAATCTTTTGGCTATGACATCGTCGACTTCCTCGACGACTTCCTCTCTCTTCCTACAAAACTAACAACAACCAATTTTTAACTGTTTGGGTTGGGGGTTGGGGGGGGGGGGGGGGGGGGTGGGGAGGATAGAGGGTATAAATGAATTCAACTAAAAGGTTAGAGGGGTTTTCTCCGCCTTCCCCTATTAAGAAAATAATGTATCTTCTCTGCTTTAATTAAATCTACCAATCACATAAAAAACAAAAACAAAAAGAACATCACTCCCTCCCCTCCACCTATTGGGCTGGATTCTTGCTTTGCTTTCCTTCTGGCCTTGTCTAAATAAATGAGAACAACTGCTCAGCAAAGAATCAACTTTCAATGAGTTTTCAAGAAGGAGCATTGCCTCGTCTCGAATTGATTTGTGTCCTATCGTGCATCTTGAAGGGAAAAAAATAAGAAACAACATATCAGGCATCAAAAACTTGCAAGAACTCGAAAAAATTTCACATTTGGAATGTGCACAGAGATGGACGTGGATGCAATAACTGCACAAACAAACGAACATCCGAATCACCTTCGGTTGGCAGCAGCTGATATTCGCTGCTCACAAGAGGTCAATGAGTACTTGAGAAAGAAAAAAGAAAGAAAGAAAGAAAGAAAAAGAACGGTCTTTGTATTTTCTTTTGCATTCTAAAGACGTTCAAAGTGGGCTTGTATTGCATTTTATTTGATTTTCAGAAGGCATGTAATAAACTGTTGGCAATTTATTTAAACTAAATCCCACAACAACGAAGAAACTAACAAATTAAATAAACGAGAAAGTAAAACAAGATGACTCTCAACTAATAAATGAATGAATGTATTTTGATGAGAAACAGAATCTCTGACATCACTAGGCATGATGCGAGAGAAACACGCATGAAACGGAAACGGATAAACAAATCAGAGGCTCACTCACTGATAGAGATATATAATGCCAACAACCAGTCAATAAGTTTAGAGTTTAATTCATATACAAATTTCAGGGGACAGCTCATCTTGGATCCTCAAGGCATAATCTCCCATCTTCCATTGTTCAAATCAAACACCAAACTCACAACAGCATATATATACTATTTCCCGGGGGGGGGGGGGGGGGGGGGGGGGGGGGGGGGGGGGGAAGGGGGAAGGGTGGGGGAAGAAGAAGAAGAAGAAAAAAAAGAACATGGTTCCATCATCCCACATCAGGTTATTTTAGATAATTAAGCATGTCTTTCTATCATGCCAATCACCCCTGATGTTTTTTCATATCTCAACCCCCCCTCCTCTTTCTATCAATAAGAAGTCAATCTCAAAGGTTAGATAAAACTACCTACAAGACCTCCTCCTGGCTTTATGAGCAAAAGAGGAACTCCCATTTAAATATATATCTACGAAGCAACATTACGGTAGCTTATTGCTTCCCCACCTTTTTCTTGCAGAAGGAAGGATTGACTCGCCCCCTTGCTCTCCTGTACAGAGACAGATCCTCGCTCTCTTCAAGAAGCCCAAGCAAAGTAATTGCAGATAGCACGCCTCGTTGCTGTCCAATTCCCACACCCATAGAAACCCCTCCCCTGCATATGCCCAGGCCTGCGGACCATCCCCCGATTGCTCCTCACCCCACAGTAACAGGAAGGGCACCGTTCCCTTCCATGGGATCCATAAACGGATAGCACTGGAAAGGAGCACCCATCATTATCTCCTTCATTGGTCTCCGGTGTGGTGATGATGAAGCTAGCAGATCCAGCGGACGATTTTCGAGGGTCGGCTGTCTTATCAGTGAATTGGTAATGGAGAAACGGACGCCGCAGCGCATGAGGGCAGTTAGGAGGCGAGCAGTATTGCAGGCATCATCGAGGCCACAGTGTGGACGGCCCTCCCATTCAAGGCCAGCGAGCTGAACAGCGTCCTTGAGATTGCAACGGACACCGCCAAACATTTCTTGGAATGGAACCTTTAGGTTGATCCAACTGGCCAAAAACAAAAAAGGAAAAAAAAAATATCAGAACAGCCATCATTTACTAGTTCACATATATCTCCTAAAATTTATGCCATGGAAAAAGAAAAACAAAGGTGACTGTAATCATGAGATGTTAATTCACATTATTGTTTTTCACCAAACCATTCATAAATCTCTAATATCTATGATTGGATTAATGTAGTCTTTGTTGCTAGATTTTACTTAGACAACTCTAGTTGATCAAAAAATTATTAAATATGACATAAACAAAGTCCTGAAGAGTTCAGTTATTTAAGACTTAAATAATAGGGTAAATTGCAGAAAGACCCCCTATATTTTTACAGTGGAGCGCTAATAATATTAGCAGAAATACCCCCACATAAGGATTTGGGTCAAGTTAATTTTTTTATATTTCCTATTTACCCCCTCCTTTTCTTTGTTTTGTTGATTCCTCCCGCTCAGTTTCTCACTCTCTCAATTTCTCGTTACTCTCTGTGTATATATCAATCTCCCTCTCCCCTTCTCCCTCCCTTCCTAATCTCTTCCTTCTCCCTCTCTCTTAATAAGCAGCATCGCTGGCAAATTGTATAGTAGCGACTATGTAAAGTAAATTGCAGTAGAAGCAACGATGGAAAGTTACAGAAATAATAACCACAGTAGCAACAACTTGGAGTGAGTTTTGGTTTTGTACAAGGGTTTGGGTCTTGGAGACAAAGATTGGGTTGGATTTGGAAAGAAACAAAAGAATTTGGGTTTGATTTTTTTTTTTTTTTTTTTTGGGTTGTGGGGGTGGGTTGGGGGGGGGGGGGGGGGGGGGGGGGGGCGATGGGATTATTAGTTTTCGATTTGGGTTTAAGTTTGAAAAGGGTAGAAAGGAGGGGGGGGGGGGGGGGGGGGGGGGGGGGGGGGGAGGAGAGAGTTTGATTTCGATTTCGAAGAAGTTGGGTTTGATTTGAAGAATGGGCTTTTGTAAAGAGATTTGAGGGAGAAGTGAGGGGGGGGGGGGGGGGGGGGGGGGGGGGGGGGGGGGGGGGGGGGATGGTGGCCTAAGTTTAATTTATAGGATGGATTTTGGAGAAATAGGTGGAGAAGTGAAAGATAGAAGAAGAAGAGGAAGTAGCGAAAAGGGCAAGATGGGAAAAATTAGTCATTCTCGACATAGAAGGTGTTAGTGCTAATAACTTAGTTAAGGGAGTATTAGTGCTACATTATCAATAGTATGAGGGGTCATTTTGCTATTTACCCTAAATAATATAAAGCATTCACAAGCCCTTAAACTATAGCTATAAAAAGATTTAAGATAGGTAGCACCAGCATGTGTTGGAGGCGTCTTATATCTGTGTCTGAAACATATCTGTACAGACGTGTGCAAAATACGTGTCTTACACATCCAACAACACGTGCCCAGTCTTAAATCACCCGGGACAGTTGGATTCAACCCAGATTGCATTTATTGTTTCATTTTTATGGTTCATTTAGGGATTAATAGTTTATATGAAATTGCATTAATATGATTGTTGTCATGAACTTTGAAGTTGTATCATGCCTTTTCTAATTATTTATACACGCAAGACCCTAAACAGAATCTACAGCGCAATCAGATTGCAGATTCAATGGCCACGATTGATCCAGCAATGATGATGAACGCAGCCCACCTGCATTGTCGCTGCAAGAGATCAATTAGTGCATTGGATTGGGAATCCAACAGCCTCGCGAGGACAGTGCAGGCAACCCCACCTACAGTATCACTGGTAATCCCATTTTCCGTGTGCATGTAGAAAATGGGATATTGCTAACAATATAGGAAATTTCATGTGCTAAGCACATAAAACCCCATGTGGATCATCCCAGTGAATAATCCACTCTCACTCATTATGGTTTCCACCTAATTATTAGGTGTTCGAGAGGATTAAAATTTTTCCTAGACTTCATAGGAACTCGACCACTTTAAACATAGCTAGTAAGAGACGAGGAAGAAGAAGAACAACAATAGGAGGAAGAAGAAAATATAATCAGAAGAAGAAAAAATGACGCGGAAGAAGAAAAACAGAAATAGATGCCGAAGCATCAAGGCTGAGGAAGAGAAAATGAAGACGGTACCGAGGAATAGCAAAAATGCAGGAGGAAAAACAGATAAAATAAATAACTAAACTTACCAATGAAGCTAGGCCATTCAACGTTGGCCACCATTCTCTTCCAGGAGTAAACCACCACACCTGATAGGGAAAATGAGCCGCCACAAAAGTATAGAAGGAAAAAGGGGAAATAGCAAGGTCAAAATAATGACCTAGTCTTTTTATCTCGACCACTTAATTGGATCCATGAAACCAGAGAGGAATTGGTGCAAACATCGAATGAATCCAATCAGGCAGACTTTGAATGTAAAAGCCCCTAAAAAAATAAGACAACTGAAGGACCATACTAGCGGATTCCTCACTTGATTTCGAGAGGGCACATAGACCCTGTCAAGGGCCTGAGCCACAAAAAATACGTGGTGTAGGCCTGGTGTAGTCTGGTGTTGTTCTTTATCAGGAAAACTCTCAAGTTGAAAAGTGCATATACCTGTGTTGGATTTCTTTCACAGTTCTAAGAAGTCAATTTCTACTAGCAAGGTCAGAGCTGCCAGCTTAAAGAAGTGTCAGTGCAAGTTAAACAAATTTCACTTTCTCCTAAAAGTTCGGAATCATACATCAGTTGAAATTTGTCCTTTATTTCCTGGTAGGTTGGCATGCTGGTATCTAAAACTGGATAATTATGGCAGCTCAGTAGTGTCCACCTCCTATGGGGATGCAAGGAGTGTACTACTTTTAGCACATGCCAATGCTTGCTTAGTTTGCACGGCAATAAAATTTGTGATTTTAGAGAGGGATCTCCAGGCAAATAAATTGAAAAACTAAAGTTTAAGTTCAATTCACAGTAAATTACTAAAATTACCAGAAAAAAAGTGAGTTCAAGGCCAAACCAGTTCCAAGATTTAGTGGAATTTGTACTGGTTGGCTCTGGCTTTGTTTGTGCCTCAAGAGTTGAAAATGCAATCCCCTAGGAGAATTTGGAGGATGCTAGCTGTCTCTTTAGGATTATGGCAGCCCCCCTTCCTCCATATTTTACTTACAAGAAATTTTGCACTAGTTGACAGCAAGTCGTAAAACTTCGTCAAATCTTTCATGGAGTCTTGTTCTATAGTAGAGCCCATGTTGATGGGAAAAGGCGTAGATGATAATGATGAAAATGATGAATTTAAAGCCTATCTCACTTGAAGCTAGCAAGTAATAAATACAGAAGTGACCTGTAGCACATATCCATTTTATCAAGCTTGTAGATGCGCATGAGGATCAGATGGGATAAGGGTTGTTACAAATACCCGATACCCAAACCTCGTTCTGATTTGGATAAACCCACACCCGCATCATAGCCGCTTATAAATGGATATATAATGGGTCTAAAAAAGTTAGACTTGTTCATAAAATCATATAGGGTATTGGTGCCTTTCATGTAGACCCGGACCCAGACCCGTCTCATTTAGTCATTGGGAACAAGTAGTGTCTATATTACCCAACCCGCTAAAGTACTCGTTACTTAAATAAGTACACACATGTTAGTAAATTGTCATTGCATCTGGCCATTAGCTAAAGTGAATTGACTTAATAAAATTTATAGATTTATCAAACCTCCAACATCAACTAATTATCTAACCCATTAAAACTTCAACCCTAGATAAAAAAAACAATGCCCACATCATTTAGAATTTCTCTTTTGGCTGGTGAAAAAGTCAGTTTTATCCTCCAATTACATTAGTTCTTATGAAAATTTAAATTTCTTCTAGAATGTACTGTTTTACTACTTGCTTGCTTGACATCTTTTTTCTAATGTGATTGGTTTGATTTAGTAGTCTTTTTTATTCTTTTGAGAAATTTAAATATACCTGAAACATGCCCCAGACCCATCTGCACGGTTAGGGTATGGGGTCTTTGCAGCAAATATCTTGCGCATTAACCTAGTAGATATAGCTAATATGCACTCAATCCAGACCTGCACCAATTCATAATAGCCTGTCCAGGGTCCAAAAGTCGTACTTTCAAGGGGTCTGGGCCCAGTGTACCTGCACCCAACCCAACCCAACCGGTAGCAGCCTAGACAGGATAGAATCATGAATAGTACAGGCAGTTAATAGTTTACCTGAAGATTAAGTGAATAGTTTTCTCATTATATTATGTGTTGTACACAGTTATTAACACCTTACTTGGAGTAGCGTCAATATTAGACTTCCAAAAGTTTCTATAGCATTTGACATTTTGTTTTTCTTGATTTTTGTTATAACTTAACATTGATCATTGAATTTCAAACCACTAGCACCAACGTCTTAGTCATGTCAACTGTCAGAACATCCAAACACTTTGATTTGCGCTCAGAGCGGATTGATACCAAAATTTGTTTAGAAGCTTTAAGCGTTAAAAGATTACAACTAACTTTTTCCTAAACCTAATATTTAAAGTCCATTACAGGATAGAAATTAACAAAGACTTTGGTTATAAATGATTCCTTTTAGACTTATAGAGAACATTTTCATAACTTAAAAGAAACATGAAAGCAAGCTCGCTGTCTTCTCCCTTTCTTCTTGACACCATGTGTCTGCTGCAAACAAATAATTTATTTCTTCAAAGGTGCCAGATCATTTCTCCCTGATTCAGCAGCGCAGACACATGAAATCTAATCACATGTGATTACTCACAGCCAGACACACATGCAGAGACCATGCATAGTGACATACGCCCCAACATATACACAGAAACAACAGGATCTGGTATTATTTTCGAGGGTAAATTGCAGAACACCCCCCCACCACCCCAAAAAAAAAAAATTTCCTACCCCACCCACCCTGTAGCATCCCCCCCCCCCCCCCCCCCCCCCCCCCCCCCCCCAAAAAAAAAAAAAAAAAAAAAAAACCAGCACCCCCTTGTACTATCGTCTTTTTGCCACAAAAAAAAAAAAAAAAAATCCCCTACACTATTGAAATGAGTAGTCACGTACTATCAAACTTAGCAGAAAAACACCCATGTACCATTGTAATATATTTTATAATTTCTGTCGAATTTAAGATAATGGACAGGGATATTTTACCCTATCTCAACTAATACAAGTGTGTTCTTTGCTAAATACAGTAAAACAAAAGAATTTACTGTCAAATCTTAAATTATAGCCTACTTTCTGCTGAATTTGAAAGTAATTTGGGGGTTTAGGGTGGTGGTTACTCATTTCAATAGTGCATGGGTGTTTTTATACGAAACCACGATAGCGCGGGGAGGGTGGGGTTCTGCAATTTACCCTATTTTCAACAAGCTGCTGAAGAGACTAATGAAGGTCTTGGCAGGAAATGCCCTGGAACTAGAAGTTTTTCATCTCCCTTAAACTCAATTAAGCATGATCAATCATGAAAGACTACTCTCCCTCAAAGATCTGAATGTTGACGTAGTGCATCTTTCGAGCATCTTTCACTATATGTCAAGATCCAATTTAGTGGGAATTATGGCATTTAACTTGATGGAATTTATGCATATCTAAAAAGCAACAAGAATTGGAAAAGGAAATCTAGAACTAACAAGAAGAGGCAGTTATGCAAGTATCATCCTAAAATAAATTACAACTAGAAGCAACCAAACACACCTCTGTTACATATTATAGTAGACATAAATAGTTCCCATGCTTATACCCAGTGTTGTAAATGTCGGATATTGGGGAAATGTCGGATATCGTAATCGAATATCGCATTTCGAATTTCAGAGATATTTTGGGAACATCTAGTAAATTTCAAATGTCATGGCGGATAAAAAACATATCTCTAATACATACACAATTTATACAAAACTACATAAATATATTTAAAATAGGTATACTTACCTTAATATTTTGCATACACTCACTTAGTCATTGTAAAAATTTCTCAACTGCTCCAACTTTCAAGACCAGCCAACATATTAGGTTTTTCCCGAAATTTCGACCGACATTTTCCTGAAATGTCAGCTGACATATAAGATTTTTCCCGAAATGTTGACCGATATTTTTCAAAACACCATTTCAAATGAGGGTGGGGATGTCGTGGCGGTGAGGGCTTGAAAACAAAATGTCGGCTGACATTTCTGAAATCTCAGCCGACATTTAAAACACTGCTTATACCACATGAAAAACATCATTAGGGAAGTGATAAAGAAACAAATGAAACAACACACGAGATTTAGTGATAACATAAGGATTCAATAAACAGTTAATATTAGACCTGAATACACCTGCTAGACCATTGTCCACATGACGCAAATGGTACCTATCAATATCAGCTTTATGTGCCTCACATGTAAGCCCCAATACACTATAACGATATGCAACAATACATTGTTACAGGCCACCACAAAGCAGATGCATATCCATTACAGTAGACCTGTTAAAAGCCAGTAATTTCGTTCTGACAGTTTTAGATTCTCATACCTCCCCAATTTTCATCAGTTTATATATAATTACTTCCTTTGTAAATTTATATAGTCAATTATAGCGCTATTCCATGCTTTTTGTCTGTGTGATTTTTGTTTTTTTAATCTTTTTTTTCCTGAGATTGTAATATATGTTTAAGTTGCAAATTTGTTAAAAAAAAAAAGTCTTAAGGAGGACAACTTTCAAAATCAGTAAATTCAAATCAACTAGTCTCACCGACAAATCAATGAAAAATTTCCAGCAGATAAAAGGAATAAAACCAGTGCCCCTTAGTACTCTTTAATAAATGTTTAGGCAATGTCATGAAAAACTATTGCCAATAAATGTCAAATTGGGCAAGGAAATATGATGCACAATTCTAAAAAATGAAAGAAGCCCCAAATTTTTAAATCCATGAATAGGCATAAATACCAGCTGGAACATTTCTAAAACAACAAGATAATTTTGACAATTAAAAAAAATTGTTAACAAAAATTACAAACACTCTGTCAGGTTTGATATGTAACAAACAAGATGATATCGACAACTAAAAATAAATAAAAAACCATTACCTATTAAAGTAGGGAGGCTTCCTAATCCTTTTAAATCTACACTCAGACTCTAGCATCACCCGGCAGTCCCAATTAGACCATGTCACTACAGCAAATTTTGTTTGTTTTATCCCTTTATTTTCCAACCATTTATCATGCATGAGTAGAGCTTCACTTAGAGATACACCTCTGTCCACCTGAAAGTCCATACATCATGAATATGTTAGAGGATCACACTTCAGAAAAAATCAAAAGAAACATCATAGAGTTGCACTCTATTCAATTCGGTGTTCTGATGTTTTAGCAAAATTTAGAAAGAAAGCAAAAGATTATTGCAGAATTATGCACTATATAAGGTCCAAAACAGATAACAACGTGACCGGTGTTAATGTTGTTCTCGAAAAAGTAATGCAAACATTCAGAAAGGAATAAAGGAGGTGTATTAGCAATTCAAGCATATATTGAAAGCAGAAAAAGAACCAAGCAGGCTATCATGTGTGCATTATATTTTAAGTTCCATAAAGATGCAGGTTACATTCAAGTTAACAGTTAAAAAGTAATATAGCAAAAAATGCTAATGACAAAGCATAGTGTAGACTGTAGAGATTTTCGCAGTGGAAACAATTATCATCATCATCATAGCCTTTTCTCCATGAAACATAATCAGCTATGGATCACACCTCAAAGTTGAGGAAGCTAATCAAAAAATTGATTTTTTTTTAATTAGACCGACTGCTAATCTAACATTAACCATCTGTAAATTGGTATCAAATTTGTAGCCAGAGCAAGTACAAGCAAGACAAGGCCACATGTAGTAACCATCAGTGGCCAATTGGCAGGTAGAAATAACTACATTTCATGGTCATGCAATTTACGTTCGGTGAATTAAGGAGCAAGTCAACAAATTTTCCTAACCAAGAGAGAATCTCGACAAAGAGATGTGATTTTATGATTTTCTACAGGGAACCGATTCACATCCAATGCACAAGAAAGAAACCCAAAGATACAAATGGAATCACTATCTAAAGGCAACAATAGAAACAAATCAGCATGATCATCAGAGTCTATTCCCATAAAAATGTTGTCATCTACGGAGCACAGGGTTTGTTTAAAGGTTTGTACAAAATTCTAAAACCAACGGTCAACCGGAATTCAACCCTCTAGATTGGTGCCAAATCCCTAAACAAGTATAAACTGGAGAGAGACTTAATATATGTCCTCAAAGACTAGTTGGAAAGTTTGAAAAGCCACCTTATGGTCAAGCGGTTTAACCCATCCTACCAAGGAGAAACCAATAAAAAAATCTCTTAGGCCAAGAGAAGAGTCTAAAAAAGGGAAAAGATAATAGATTATTTATTCAGTTAATGTCTGAGAAGCATGGAGCTGATAAAATCCATGTGACGTTTAATCATTGATTACAGGAAATATTTTGGGTTTTTTATATATCGGTCCCCCAAAAAATAGGTTATTTGAAAAGAGTCCCCCAAATCATGTGAATTGCAACTTAATACTCCAAATCATATAAGCTATCTCAAACCAAGTCACGTTATCAATTTCCATCCAATTCTCAACTCGGGTCTAATTAATCATAACCAGGCCAGAGTAAAATACCTGAAATCTGTTTTTTTGGAGGGAAGGAGTGGGTCGTTATATGTCAAGTCAGCTCCCCTCTGATCTCTCTCTCTCCCATTATCTATATTCTTTCTTTTTTTTTTTCATCTTTTCTTTTCTCTCCGATTCTTCTAGACCATAGATCGCCGCCGACTGCTAGAGGGGTCGCGAAGAAGACGGCTGCTGGAGGGGTCAAAGATGTGAAAAGATACTTACCTGCAATTGATTTGGCGAAAATCAGACTTTCTTGTACTCTTCTGGATGGTGAGTAAGCCCTAAATCAGATTTTTTTTTTTTTTTTTGGGCGAAAATTAGCTTTTGACAGCTACCTCTTCCAGGATCAGGTAATCCTCGTCATGAACTTTTCACAAATGAGGAAAAGCTGAGATTTTTGGTGAAAATTCTGGATCTTTCAATTTTTTGAAATATTTTGAAACATTTTTAGTTAGAATTAGCTAAAGAGACTTTTCTTTTTATATTCTCGTATTTTAAAACATATATTTGGAGGGAAAAAATATCATTTTTGTACTAAATTTTTTTGCAGTTTTTTGCTGCTATTTGTTTTTTTTATTGATGCCGCTAATTGATTTCTATTTGAGCTTCACTTTTTTGCACGCACAACATGGGAGAAAATGTGGCTGAGATAAGTCTTTAAATATGATGGGTGGTGGAAATTAATCCCCAGAACAAAGAAGAAGAAGTATGAATGTGGAAGATAAAAGACCATCAGAGTTGAGATTGATCAATATACGCTCAAGTCACTTGAGGAACTGATTGGTAGATTTTATCCAATAGGAAAAGGTGAAAAATTAAAATTGTCATATTCAATACAAGGAACAAATCCAAAAGAGTACAAGTCTTTTAAATCAGATGAAACTTTAAGTAAAGTGTTTAGAACAATGAAGAAAATTGAAATGCTCTTGACTTTAGAAGGTTCCAATGACATAAGAAGTGCTAATAATGTGTCTCATAGAAGAAGAAACCCTCCTAAAGCATCAACAACTCCCCAAAGTAGCAAGAAGGATACGTTTTTGTACCTATCTGAATCATCTAGTGTTGGTGAGTTCCTGCAAATGAAGATGACAAATATGTGAATGAGGACCTGAAAGATGTGAGAATTGATTTTGTTAAAGAAATTGAGAATGAGGATTTATGTTCTGACCAAGCTGATGATTGTTATTCAGAAAATGAGTATCATTCTCCAAGGAGCAGTGATGATGATAGTGAAGATAATGGTGATATTATAGATGACATAGAAGCAACGCAGGGGTCTTCTTGGGAGATAAATTATGATGATCCAGAGATTGAAGTTGGAAAGAGATTCAAAAATGTAGTTGATTTGAGATTTTGTTTGCAGTACCATAGTGTAAAGGAGAACTTCAATTTTAAATTTAAGAAGAACGACCTTAAAAGAGTGGTTGTTAAGTGTACTGGAAAAGGATGTACATGGTATCTTAAAGCAAAAAGACTACCTGATGGTGTTACAATAGAGATATCTGTACTGAAATCAAACCATAAATGCACATGTATCAACAAAGTAAATAATTACGCTGCAAGTGCAAATTGGATTGTTAGAAATGTGCTTCCAAATGTGAAGGCTAACCTAACATCATTCCTAGAGATGTAACAGAGATCATTCAGCAAAAGTATGAGCTATTTGTAACTTATAATAAAGCTTGGAGAGGGATACAGGTAGCAAAAGAGTCATTATATGGGAATGTGGAAGAGTCATATAATCTGGTTGATGCCTTGAGAGATGAATTACTAGCTAGAAATCCTGGTAGTCATATTGAATTTAATTTGGAAGAGGAAGATTAAACATTTCAAAGATTTTTTTTGTTTGCTTCAAGGCTTCAATTGAGGGTTTTAAATTGGGATGTAAACTTTTTATTGGTCTTGATGGTTGTAATCTCAGAAGTAAATACTTGGGAATGTTGTAATTTGCTACTGCATTAGATGATAATAATGGTTTATTTCCTATTGCATTTGCAATTGTTGAAGGGGAGAGCTGGCAAACATGGTGGTGGTTTCTTGAAAACTTGGTGACAACATTTGATGGATATCCAGATAAGATAACAGTAATTTCTGACCAAGAGAAAGGATTATTGGAGGCAGTGGCTTTATATCTCCCACATGCAGAGCATAAGGTATGTATGAGGCACTATTGGAAATTTTTTTAAAAAAAATTTATTCAGGAGACTTTTATGAGCAAACTATCTAGGATGTAGCCAAAGCATTTTCCCTTAATAAGTTCAAGAGGCACATGGAGATTATAGCAACAGTCAACAAAAGCATTTGAAGAACTAATGTCTATGAAAAAGTATGTGTGGTTCAGGTCACAATTCTACACATATTCAAAGAACCACTACATCACAAATAATTTATCTGAGTCTTTTAATGCTTGGATTCTTGAAGCAAGAAACTTACCTGCAGTTAATTTGGTTGATAAGATTAGAATTCAGATTATGAAAAAGTTTGAGCATAGGAAAAAGAGTTCAGCCAAATGAAAAGAAAAATTGGTTCCATATGCTGAAAGATATGTACAAGACATCAGCAGAAACTTGAGAGTGTGGGTTTGGTTAGAAGGGTTGTAGATCGCATGAAAGCTAAAGTGAAGAGTGAATTCCAAAGCAAAGAAATTGATTTGGAACAAAAATCTTGTTCTTGTGGCAAATGGCAGCTGACAGGCAATGCCATGTATACATGTAGCCAATTTGATCAGTGCCATCAGAAATGCTAAATGGAGTTAATGCTAAGTGGGAGTTTTTGTTGATCCTTACTTCTATGTGGACAAGTAAATCTTGCTAATTTTCAAATATTGCTACTGACTGGGAAATTGATCCTTACTTCTATGAAAAACTGATGCCTATACATATTTTGTCCAATAACAGGTATAGGCAAGCATATGCAATGTCAATTTGTACACTTCCATCTAAAGACCAATGGAAGAAGTATAGAGACTATGTAATTGGGCCACAACATGCTAAAAGACCTAGGGGGGCCAAAGAAGAAAAGAATAAGAGGAGCAGATGAGAAAGAAGGGAAGAAAGTGAGTAGGAGAATTCATAAGTGTAGCAGGTGCAATGGTTGGGGACATCATAGAAATCGATGTAAGGAACCAATTAGTGTTGCAGCTCATACAAGAGCTGAAATGTAAGTGATCACTCAACTTGTTTAAAAAATTCTACAATATATAAACTTTGATGTTATTTGCTTTCAATTTCTTTGTTTATTGGTAGGACTGGTGATAAAGGAAAGAGAAGAAGAGGGAGAGCCAAATCTTGTAGGGGGAGAGGAAGAGGCTCAGCAATAATACAACAAAACAACAACACTTCATTAGAATAACAACTTGAAGCAACACCTCTTGGGGGCACAGGCAGGGGCTCAACCTCACAGCTTGGGAGTGAAAACAGGCTAGCTGTAAGCCAAAGTGCATCAGAACATTTTGGAATAAATATTTGAGAGCAAGGGCTTCACTAAACTTGAAATCTATCTTCTCAAGCTTCAATCAGTATGGATTCTAACCAAGTAACAAGTGGAACAGAAAGAAGTGTCCCACTAAGGGGGATACTCATTAAAACATGAAGTTATCAAGCTTCTGTCAAAACTGTCTTTTGTGTTAAAAAACTCATGTTTTGCTAGATGACTGTAAACTCTATAATTAGCTGGATGATTGAAAACTGAGATTAACATTTACTTAGTAACATGTTCTGCTTCCTATATATATGCGGTGCAAATATATTTGTTGTGCTCTATATTTATTCTGTTGAATGGTTCAATTATTTTTGTTATATGCTGATAATTGAATGACAAACATATACAGGTACATCAGGTTGTATGCTGAAAATTGAATGGCAAACATCAACTAAACTTTGGAGTTACAAGATAGATGCAACAAATCTTAATTTTGGGCTTACAAGAAAGGTACAAGCATCAGTCATTTCCCCTCATTTTAAGCCCTACATTTAAGATTACAACTTTCATTGCTATAACTATTGCTAAAATAACCAACAACAGTCTCAAATTCATAACAATCGAATCTAATTTTTTGTCTAAAATTTCTATTCACTTTCATCTTAATTATCTCATTATACAAACCATTCACTAATTCAAAGTACCCACAACCTTTGTAATCAGCAAATTTATTTATTAAACAGCCATAAATGAGGAAGCCCTTGTTTTCACTCTTGCTGCATGTAACAATTTTGCATGGTAGCCATTGTTTTAAATATCGACCGATATACCGGTATATCGGCCGAGATACCGGTATTTTATTCAAAACGATACGATAAGTGCAAAAATTTACCGGATATCGTTTTGGACCGATATTGGCCGATATATCGCCACGTGGCCGATATATCGGTCGATATCTGAGATGAAATATCTGATATATCGGCCCTTATAGTTACTTATTTGGATAATACTTATTATTTTTTTCTTGAGAGATTGTTTTATTATATTCTATGTTCATTATGGTATTTCAATGATGTTTTTATATGATGTTTGGATAATAACTTATTTCTTTTAATAATGTCTTATATGTATTTATTATTGATATATCAACCGGTATTTAGTACCATATCGCGATATATCACCCGGTATCCGGTATCCGGTACATAATTTTGCCGACCGATATATCGCCGATATCCGATATTTAAAACACTGATGGTAGCCCACAAAACCAGGTGTATCTACAAGTATTCTCCTGGGTGGAGTAGAAATTCCAAATGACCTAGACATTATGACGGATTATCCAGGTGAATATTGAAATTATATTACTAGAGTGAGAAATAAAGCAAGAGGAGGAAAAAAGAAGTGTAGCAAGAAAGAGATAATAGTTGTAGTGAGAAGGAGAGCAAGAGGAGGAAAGGAGTGCAAATGGGAACGAGAGCAAGTGGAGGAAAGAAGAGGTGCAGATGAGAGTGGGAGAAGTAGGAGAGGTGAAATGTGAGGAGAAAGGAGTGGAGGCTCAGTTTTATAGGTTTCAAGGAAGTAGACGTTGGAATGCTGTCGTTGGGAAGAAGAGGATAGGAGGGTAAAACGGGGATTTCAATTTAGGGTTAAGTTTAACAAAATATTCCCAGAAGTTAACCAAGGGTATTGATTTGGAATAACTTATATGATTTGGGGGATTAAGTTGCAATTCACATGATTTGGGGGACTCTTTTCAAATAACCCAACTTTTGGGGGACCGATATATAAAAAAACCCAAATATTTTATATCAAACATTTTAGGCAATAGAAATAATCAAAAGATGTCAAAAAGTAGAAGGTATTTTCAGTAAGTTTTATTGAACATAGACTTGGAAAATTGGGTCAAACGTTGGGCTTCCTTGTCCCAATTAGTTTGAGAATTCACTGAAATTCAACAGCACAAGACGTAGAAAAACTAAAAAAATTACCTATTTACACCTAACTTTTACCGTGTGAACACATTTCTAATCATGTTGAGGTTTTCTCCTAAACGCATCTACAATTTTTTGGCATCATGATTATATGAAAGGTTTTCAATATGCATGGAAATAAAATAAATGTTGATCATAACCAAGAAAAGCTAAGGGCAACACTGCCTTGCCTTTATGCTAAGAAGTAACCTTCTTTCATAGCCGCAAATTCCACAATACCCCAAAGTAGTAAAAGTGGAAAACATGTGCAATGCCTTTGACCCAAGTCTTCAGGATCAAAATACATGAATTTCTTTTCTTTGTCCAGCTCACTTAAGGACCATATCCTTGACTGCATTATTGAACAGCACAACTTTCCAGTGCCATCCAGGTTGGTTTTGGTCTCCACATGTAGTGGAAGTGGAACTTTCAACTGCGATGTTATTACTACTCTTAATTGGTGTCAGTATTTCTTGCATGTCCAAACCATCTGAAACTATTTTCTGATCACTAACCCTAGATTGAAGCTACCTTTAGCTTCCCAAGATTGATTACTTTCATAGTAGATTCATGGAAACATGGACACAGACACAGAGCACAACACACAACGATGACACGGCGATTTCTTAAAGAGTAGTGACACTGGATGGAGGGTCATGACTATAACGTTATGGTGGTGGTGGTGATTGTTTATTGTTAATTTATTCTCAACAATAAAGAAAAAAAGAAAGAGAGTATATAAATACATACAAGTATTCACTCACGTGCATGGAAATGCCCACACATGTTCCATATTACAGAGGTTCAATGTATGCTTAAAAGCTCTGAAGCACCAACACCTTTAAACATGTCACATGTCGGTGCCCAATACGTATCGGATACCGATAAGGATCTGATACGACACCGGTACATATAAGGTACATATCAGTGGATTTATATGTTAAAAAAATCGATACAACACCGGTACATCACCGACACTATGTCAATACATAACAGCAAATTTTATTGGGTTTTTAATTATATCGACTCTCATCTCACTCTCACTCTCACTCGCTCGCCACAATCTCTCATCCCTCTCGACAATGACAAAAAGGGGAAATTCTATGGTTACCTCCAACAATGACAACGAGTTCCAGTGACTTCAACGAGAAGATCCAACCACTTAGTACCCTCTCTCCTGGTGTTGTGGTTCCTCTCTCTCTCTCTCAGCCTCGCTGCCCCCTCTCTGTCTCTCTTTTATCTCTCTTTCTCTTGTTTTTGTCTCTCTATATCTGTCCCTATCTCACCCTTTTTATTCTCTCTTTCCCTCCCCCCCCCCCCCCCAAATCTCTCTGTTGTTATTTAGTGAGCTAGTATTCACTGTTGAAGATATTTATTTACATGTATTGCTCAATTGATTTATGTATTCTTAAATTATTTGGTGACTCATGTGGTAGGTTTGTCATAAATCCTATTTAATTCATCAATGTCTTGTATGAATCTTGTTCATGAGTGTTTTATTTAATTATTTGGTTCATGAGTCTTCTACTTAGAAGGTTGTTTTGTTAAACTTTGTTAGTTTGTTATAATGTATAGATAGTTTGTTAATTTGCCCGTGTATTTAAAATGCTATTATTTGCTATTGGTTTTTAAATATCGGAATCATGAATGTTGGTAGATCTAATAGAATGGAACCACAAGAGGATGATCATACTCTGTTGAAGAAGTATGTCTCCATATTGGAAGGTCGTGCAAAAAGTAGGGGAAATATTGAATTCAAGTGTAACTTTTGCCATGGGGAATTCAAGGGATCATATTTTAGGATAAAAGCACATTTGCCTTCAATTCCCGATCAAGGAATTAGTGTATGTACTATTAAAGCTCAAAAGGTTGCGGAGTTGCAAACAGAAGTTGATGAGGTAGACATGAGACTCGAGAGAGCCATGCCTAAGAAAGTTGCATTACTTCCTTCTCAAATTTCTTCTAATTTGGTCATGGTTGGACAACAAAATATGGGAATTGTCAGTGCCAGTCCATTTACAATAGAAGGCTATGAGCAAAGGAAAAGGAAGACATGGCCTATATCGCAAATTGAGAAGTCTTACAACAATGAAGCTTGCCAACATTTGCACAAGGAGATTGCAAGATTGTTCTTTTCGGTCGGTCTTCCATTTCACATAGCAAGGAATCCTTATTCCATTAGTGCATTCACATATGCGGCAAATACTCATATTTCTAGTTGTCCCTCCCAGGTACAATATGTTGAGGACTTCATTACTTCATCAAGAGAGAGCTCACATTCAAAGGTCACTTGAGCCAAAGAAAAGGGATTGACCTTGGTGCCTGATGGTTGATTCGATCCTCAAAGAAGACCCCTTCTAAACTTTACGGTGGTGACGGAAAGTGGACCTATGTTTCTTAAGACTGTGAATTGTGAAGGGGGTGTCAAAGATAGGTACTTCATTCGGGATGAAATTATCTTTGTCAAAAATAGGTACTTCATATCGAGAAAGTGGAATAAGACATCCGAGTCTTAAAAAAATCCGTTGCACTCTAAATGGAATTGGTGTAATGTGGAAGTAATCAATTGGGTAAGCCGCAAAAGGTTGTAGGAGTAAACTTTGGAAAATTATATTTTGGAAGCAAGAAGAAGTTAGGTTAGCATTTTGGCGTGTCTCAAGCATATGAAGGGAAGGGTAAAAAGGATTTATTTATACAGCGTCTTGCGAAGATAAGAGAAAGTAGGAGAAAAGACTTGGGTAATATTAAAAATAGTAAAAGTGGAGATTAAAGAGTTTGAATAAAGCAGCAAAAAATTGAAGAAAGGTAGATATTTGTTCCCGTGAGAACCACATATGAGAACTAAATATAGGATCAAATGATAGTTCATGCAAGAAGCTATAGGCATTGCCTAAAATGATCATGATTACTGAAGTTCGAAGATGCTTTTAAAAAAAATCCCTAGCATAAACAAAAGTGATTCTGAAATGGTTAGTTCATGCCATAGTCTTTGCTCAATTACTCTCTCCAAAGCTCAATGGTTTAGATCATCAATTTGTTTCTATTTTGCAAAATGTTTATAGCTTCTGGGTATAGAAGTTACCAAACTTTGGTCTCCAAAATCTGATGAACAAGTAAACCATAGTAACCACTCATCTAGCAAACGCTTCCAAAGTTCAAAAAAATGTTATCTGCTACACCTTTTCTCATTTTTCATTTTTCTAAAAGCATCTTCGATTTGACTAATCATTATTTTTTTGACAAGGCCTGTAGCTTCTAGCATGATGGAATGCCAAACCAAAAGGCAGCCTCATGTGCTTGCCTAGGGATCATGGGTTCTTCTCTGATTCCTGCTTTCTGGATTTCAAACGAAACTGACGAATGGTGGGACAAACTATTATACAGCAGTATGAATCTCCTTTGGTATTCAAGCCTCAACAATTTACGAAAATAAGTCATCCAACTTTTTGTCAATTTCCTTTGCTTTTCTCGAACTCTTTAGTCTTCACTTTTAATATACTTAACACTATCCCATCTTAGCAAGCTTCAACATAAATCTTTGCTCTTCCCTTTATATGATTCAGATACAGACTTGCTAACTGCTAACCTATCCTGAGAAGTTTCTAAACACATGCCCGAGGAGTGTCCCGAAGTTTTGGTGTCTAGCATGAAATGTCTTCATAACAGAAATATCAGTTTTCATTTAGGTCAGAAGAAAAAAAGTTTCTATGTAAGTATAACAATTGATATTATACTCCTTATTCTATGTGTCGGCTAATCTTCTGCCCTAATTTTCTACTTTCAGCGCAGAAGATTAGCGATGTCCAAGGCTTGAAGACATTTACTATAGTGATGATCTATTTACGAACTTGCCAATACATAAAGCTTGAACAGATAGGTATGGCTATTTTTACATCCTGATTGCACAATTATCAGACAGCCATTCCTGGAAGATATAACAAATTATCCTTTAAATTATGTATATTGTATATGCTATTGTCTAAAGTCCCATGTCCATGACATACTAACCATTGAGGTGCTTGAATTATACAAAGAAAAAACCGTTCCCACAAAAGCAGCTAAGAACTGTCCATTTCATTCGTAGACATATTACATAATATGTCACAATCACTGTGAAGAAAAATCACTTGCCAACATACATTTGGCAGCCGAATATACAACAATAACCTGCAGGCCAATGTAGTTCATAAAAATGCATAAAATCCTACATGCTAGAGCCTCAGCTTTCATATGTGATAGCTGCTACTGCGAATAGCAAGCGGGGCACATGGCATATTCAACTACTATGTAATTTCCAGACCTATTTATCAGATGATGTGCAGAATAGAACAAATGTGAAATGAACAAGAAGCTCACAAGCCAGTGAGAAAAAATTGTCCCTAAACAGCAAAGTGAACACTCATAAGAAGTGCACTAAATTAATAGCTACAGGTAACTGCATTAAGCACTGTTGTTAATATCTTACAATAAAATCATATGTATCTTGTGATTACATTAATTTATACATATCTTATGTATCTATCAGGTCAATATATCTTATGCTACAGTAACTGTATTGTATGATCTGATTTTATCTTATGGTATGTGATATGTTACATGTTACATCAAGTTGACTCAAATTCTTAATGGGTTTCAAACTTATTTAGTGAGACATTTTAGGTTTAATTATGGGTTGCAAGTTTAGAGACTGGTCTAGTCTTCTAACAGAAGTGAACATTCAAAAATAAGATACCAATTTGTTGATAGAAACATACAAAACCTATCATCATGCCAGTTTTCCTTCTCACTCGCTGCTCAGAAGACATGCAATTCCGAAACCCTAATTGAATAAGCATTCACTGCGTTCCCCAAGTGTAGAGCCTTCTAACTCCACGGGGCACGGATAGAGAGACTTTGAAGTATAACCTTCAATCAAAGAGAAGCAAACACAGAGTGAAGCAGGAAAGATATCCAATTTGCATCTCACATACGGAATCAATGATGAGTGGTCTACAAAGAAAAGACCTTGCCTACAGGAAGAGAAACTTGGGTGGATATCCATGAGTGCTTTGATCTTGGAGTACCGAGCGATGCTACTCAAAAAGAAAAGGAAGAATAAAATAGATATTAATTTCTAGTAAATGTTAATCATTTAATTGGTTAATTCCCAATTTTTAAAGTATCTAATAAGCTTGTCTATGCCAATTATTAATAGAACCTCGTAACTTGAATGTTGTTTTTAGAAAGAAAAGAAAACAGGAAAAGTTAGTCGAGATTAGGAGGAAGAGTTTGTGATAGTGAAGAAAATAAAGATGAAAAGATATCATTCTTGAAGACGATGATAGCGAGTAAGGCTGATTGGTTGATGTTAGATTGACCTGTTTTGTTGTTTTGGGAGGAGTTATGAACTTCGTTTAAGAATCATAAGACTAATTATATTTATATTCATGTTCATGTTTATGTTTTGTATTGTTCAATTATCTGGCGTCTTTTCTATTGATGGACTTCTGGCCACGCACTTGAATTTGCTTTATTTATATACTTTTTTCCACCTAGAGGCTTTTAGCATTTCTTCTTGTCCATCTATATATGTTAAATTTGTCCATATTCTACACATATATATATGGTTGTACACTAGATTACTTAACTTTTGTGCATGGGTCAATTTATTTTAGACTAAATCACAGATATATATACCCTAAAGTTTTGCTTACCTTTACAAAGTAAATACTTTGTACTGAATTTTTATACAGATAAATACCTTATAGGTTTTTGACTTTACAACTTGCTCCCTTCTAAACTAATTGGATGGTTTTGTCCTATAGCTCAAATTCAATGACCTCTCTTCTTCGTCCATCTCCGTTTCTATTTCCCTGAATCCTAACCCTCACAAAACAAAACTCTACTCCCCCGACCAACACCAACACCTCCTCCTTCACTAGCACCACTATTGCACTTTTTTTCCTTTCTATTCTCTTTAACTTCTTCATTTTTCTTTTTGCTAAAACCTAACCTCATGAAAATGAACCTGTTTAACTTCCTTCATTTACTAGCTCTAACATCATCAACACTACCACAACCTCCTCTTCAATAACCCTAACCCACTCCCCCCCCCCTTTTTCACTATCATCACCACATCCATAATTTTCATACCCCTAACCTAAAGAAATTAATAGCCAAAAAGAAAATAATCCTGGTACCACCTCCACCATTTCCATCATCTTCATACCCCTAAAAAAATTAAACCCATTTCCTTTCCCTCCTTTACTAATTTCATCATCATCAAGATCACCACAATCTCCTCCTCCATAGCTTTAATCCACTTCCTCTCCTTTCTGATGATCATTACATCCACCACTTCTCCATCCCTCTTCACCAGCACCACTACCCCCACCACCGTCCCATAAGCTCCAGAATCATCTATGCAATTTCCAACACTCCTCCACTAGTAAAAAAAGGTTTAATTTAAATTAAAGGTCAACATCAATAGCATTTAAGATGTGAATACTATCACCCAACACTTAAAAAATAGGCAACTCTAATTGAAAATTAGTGTCATTGGATGTGATCTAATACCCACTAACTACCTAGAAACTAAAACTCAAATTTGAAGTGTTATACCCATACTTTAAGTGTTGACAGAAGTAAGGTGACATTGCTATAAAGTTGACTAATTTTTATCAATAGATGACTGAAAGAACATGTCAAAATTTCTTGAATTTTGGTTTCTTAGTAGTTAATAGGTATTAGATCACAACAATGACACAATTTTCCATTAGGGTTGCCCTTGTTTAAATTTACGATGATAGTATTTGAATCTTAAATAAGATAGAAACCTAGTTCAACTCTATCTCTCTCTCTCTCTCTCACGCGCACACACACGAGAGGGAGAAAGAGTCAAACTATGTTTCTCCCGAGAGGAATATGAACAAAATCTTATCTATTATAGATGATAGGACTTTAATTTGAAAATCCACTCTCTTGAAGTTGATCTATATCATTTGGAATGCTTATAAATCAAAATTTAGATTATTTTAAGTTTTTCCTATTCATCCTCAAGAATCCCCAAACGGGCGGTCAAAAGCAGTAAGTTACTTCGTTTTATGGTTTAGAATATTCCAAGCCCGGCAAAAATTGGTGTCCAAGGGTTTTAAAGTATTTAGATCATAAATCAAAGGTTGGATTTTCAATTTGGACTCCTCGAATCATAGAGCAACAAAACTCTCCACTTTGAACTGTCAATTTTTAGGCCACTTGATGAACATGTAAGAAATCACAAAAACGTTTTGACTTATAATTTCTAGGTAATTTATATGATTAGATCATGTTGAACGGTCTGGATCGTCTATTATAATTGCATAATATATATTTTCCTAAATGATAAGATCTATACTCAAATCCTATTGATACAATCCTAGTCAAATCTCTCTCTCTCTCTCTCCCCCTCTCTCCCTCTCTCTCACACACACACAAAACAGAGATGCTTCTATGAGACTAGTTTTCAAAATAAGTACTTTACAGAAAAAAGCTTCATCGATTCATAACTGTTTCGCATGCATCACAATGATATCTTTTATTCTATGGCTAACCTTACGCATTTCATGCAACCACTCGATGCATGAGTACAAGGTTTTAAAATCACTATTATTTTTTTATTCTTGAACAAATTTGTGTATAGATCGAGGTAAACAATGTGGATCATCGTTAGATGGCTTGCCATAGAGTATCACAAAGCTTTAGTTGAACTGCTATTATAGGAGCACAATTTATTATATATGGAAATATTTCCAATAAGAACACCAAAGCAAGAACTTCGAGGACTCTATGATGGGTCATCATCCCATGGATGATCTACATCGTTTAAATTAAACACATCCAAATTAGTCTAAAAATAAGATACAAAGTTCCTTCAAAACTTCTTTCACCTCCATAAGTTTGTTGCAAAAAACATGTTATTTTAACCATAGAAAAAATGTAGCACCTGGTGCACGGGTAAAATGTTTGAAACCTCTTGATCTCTCATTCTTAGAAGACTAATTTAATGGGCATATCAAGATGAACTGTGTGGATCATCCATGAGATGGCCCGCCATGGAGTTCTCAAAAACTTATTTGCAGAAATAGTTCTCAAGAAAATACCTCTCTGGATGTGTTGTGTGTGTGTGTGTGTGTAATGTAGGAAATGGTATTGCTGATCCTATGAATATTGTGTGTGAATAGTATGTTTTAAGATTATCAAAACAAATATTTTCTATTTATGTAAAACTTATGGAATATGTATATCTTAATGGGTGTTTTCTAGCTATTTTATGTCCTAGAATTTTATGATTTACCGCAACAAATTGTCCATATCACGTTCGTGGTGCATTCATACATATAATTTTTCTATTGTTCTATGTGTTAGTATCTATATTAGTATCCAAAGTCTTAAGATCTATCAAATCTAGTATTTGTGTCACCTCGTGCCTTGCCATGTATTTGTGTTAGTATTGATTAGTCAAGTAACATTTGCTTCACTGCTTATGCGAGTACTGTGGACAATCTGACGGCAAAAGGCCTACACAAGGGGACAAGCAAAAAATTCATCCCCTCTCTATTTGAGACCTTCTAGAATCCATTAGAAATTATTACTGGATAAAAGGTGCATTGAGCAAGGTCTATTAATTGGAAATATATAACAAAATATACTTGCAGAAGCCAAGTTGTGTCAGTTAATGACAAGATTTCCCAATCAAAATTATTTCCCTAATTCAGTAATTCAAGATAGATATGTGAGAGGAGTCTTGCAACAAATTAGATCAAAACAAATCTGATTACACCCATCAAAATTTAAAAGCATTTAGTAATATTTAAAAAAAACGATAACATAATGATAACGTTTTTCTTCTGTTATGTTAACATAGGTTATAACGTAACGCATAACGCAGGTTACACGATTTAATATTTATTTAATAAAAATACATACATATATATATATATATATATTTAAGAATTTTTATAGAAAGGTTAATAAATTTAAAAAATCTAAAAAATATCAAAACAATATATAACACATTTAGCGAGTCTCTCAACAATTTTTAAGAAGTGTCACAATAATTTTCACATTCACAAGTTATAAATCATAATTCCATCTACACAACAACAATATGATCCGCATATTTCATTATAATTCATAATTCTTAGTCATGTTATTCAGTCTACACAAAGATTCATAATCCAATCTACAATAATTCATAATTCAATTGTAATTCATAATTTTTTAGTCAAACTCTTCATTATAATTCGTAATTCAATTTACAATATGTTATTCAATTATACCTCCCCCCCGGTGTCCTTCACTCTCTCTGATATTTTATCCCCGATCTCTCTGCTCTCCTTTCGATCTCTCTCTGCCCCTCCCGATATCTCTCTGCTTTCTCTCTTCCTCGTGAGAGAGCAGAGAGAGATCAGGAGAGAAAGCAGAGAGAGCTCGGGAAGGAGAGAGAGCAGAGAAAGATCAGGGGAAGAGATTGGCGAATAAGAGAGAGAGAAGAGAGACAGATCGGGAGAGAGAGCTTACATGTGCTTGGAGACAGAAAACACCGCTTGAAGGCGACACCAGCAAGAACCACCAGAGTTCTTTTGCTGTCGATAGGATAGAGGTATGTCTTCTTTCTTCTCGGTGCCGAACGATGAGACGACTGTGAGGTTGCAGAGAGGACAACGAGCGAGCGAATATTTGGGGACTTTTTTACCATAGACCGGGAGAATATAGAGAGAGTAAAAAAATCGACTTGCATCGTAATGTAGGTTGCGGCTCGTTACGTTAATAACATAACGTAAGTTACGGATAAAATAACCACAACCATCAAACATTATGTCTTTTAGACCTGTTACATAACGATTGAACGGCGTTACGTTATATAACGCGTTATAACGGGTTATATAATGGATTTTTTAAAACACCGGCATTTAGTTATCAACAA
Organism: Agave tequilana; assembly: GCA_038442645.1. NCBI lineage: Eukaryota > Viridiplantae > Streptophyta > Magnoliopsida > Asparagales > Asparagaceae > Agave > Agave tequilana. The sequence goes on from JAVJIF010006198.1 coordinate 119,116, forward strand.
CTACAAAGAAGGTTCAAAAGAATTCATTAAAGACGTTTTATTGCAGCTCTGATCCAAGTAACGAGTGCTTAGTTTCCGTGCTATATGCCGTGAATATGGACCGAAAACATTGCTTTATGGGCCCACGGAAACTCAAAAGAGAACCCTCTTAAAGTTGTGACACTTGCTGCAATTACATGATACATTATCCTACAAATGTATGACATTATTTTTTTTAAATGGTCACTTCCAGGTCCACTCTTACACCTGTTATTGTGGGGTCAATAAAAAATGTCAACTAATACTGGTTGGAAATGATTAGTTCCTATAAAGTCTCTAAAACTAATGTTTAAAATAACGATAACGTAATGATAACGTTTTTCTTCTGTTATGTTACTATAGTTTATAACGTAACGCATAACGTGGGTTACACAATTTAATATTTTTTTAATAAAAATAAATATATATTTTATTTAAAAAATTATAAATAGGAAAATAATTTTAAAAAATCTAAAAAAATCAAATCAATATATAACACATTTAGCAAGTCTCACAACAATTTTTAGCAAGTATCACAATAATTTTTCTCATTCATAAGTTATAATACATAATTCCATCTACATAAACAATAATATGATCCACATATTTTATTATAATTCATAAATTTTAATGATGCTATTCAATTTACACATTCATAATTCAATTTACAATAATTCATAATTCAATCATAATTCATAATTTTTTAATCATGCTATTCATTATAATCCATAATTCAGTCTACATTATGCTATTCAATATACCCCCCATGTTCTTCACTCTCTCTAATATTTTACCCTCGATCTCTTTCTTCTCTCTCTCCCTTCAATCTCTCTCCTCCTTCCAATCTCTCTGCTCTCTTTAGATCTCTCTCTGCTTCTCCTGGGAAGAGAGCAGAGGAAGATCGAGAGAGAAAGCAGAGAGATCGGAAGGGAGATAAAGCAGACAGAATTGCAAGGGGAGACTGGAGAATGAGACAGAGAAGAGAGAGATCAGAGCAGAGAGAGCTCAAATGTGCTTAGAGACGGAGAACCACCGCTTGGAGATGACACCGGGAGAATCACTACGACGGAGAACCACCAGAGGAGTTCTTATTTTGTTGTCGATCGGAGATGCATGTCTTATTCTTTCTTCTCGATGCCGACGAGGAGATGACTGCGAAGTTGCAGAGAGGATGAGTGTTTGGAGGGATTTTTTTGACATATACCGGGAGAACATGGGAGTTTATAGAACTTGCACCGTAATGTAGGTTACAGTGTGTTATGTTAATAACGTAACGTAACATTCGAGCAAAATAACCATAGTTATCAAATATTGCGTTTTTTAAACCTGTTACATAACGATTGGTTGGCATTATGTTATATAACGAGTTATAACGGGTTATATAACGGGTTTTTTAAAACACTGAGACTAAAACTCTCCCCCCCCAACCAAAAAAAAATTGGTATTTAAAATTTACCCACCAAATGTTTGATATTAAAAATTTACCCCGTAAATCTTTTGGATCTTAAAAAATTACCCCTGCAGTAAGATTTTGAATGAGATAAGTTTTACCAGTTTTGCTCTTTTTCTTTCTTCTTCACCTATCTTCTTCATTGTTGTTATCTGACAACCCAAATTCTATCAAATTATATCTTCTTCTTCACCTCTCTCCCCTCCTTGCACCTAAAACTTCTCCAAATTTTCTTCCAAATCTCACTCTAAATTCTTTTGGAAAATTTTCCAAATTCATTAAGGGGATGTGTGAAAATGATTTGATGTGGGTTCTCGATGATAAATGAATGAAATAAAAATGTATTTGATTTGAGAGAAAGAAGTAGAGAAATAGAAGAAATAGGTAGAAAAGGAGACAAGTCTATAGGCTTAAGTTGGGATGTGGTGGTTTAATCAATTAAACCAGGGTGATTTAGTCATTTTTATAAAATTTAGGCAAGTTATCATAATCATTCTCCATTTATTTTAAACAAAAGGTAAACTTTAAAATCCAGAAGATTTAGGGGGTAAATTTCTAAATACCAAATTTTTGGGGTATATCTAAAACCCCATAATATTTTTATATTCTAACACAACCATGCAAGCCAACGCGTCATCTTTAATGGACCAAAACCTGGGCTCCTGTGCAGTGATATTTTAAAAAAAAATTATATGTTTGTTTTTCTAACACGCACAGAGTGGGAATTGAACCTGAATTGCTCTAATACCATTTTAAAGTTCCTGTCGTGACACTAAAATTTTGAAATTGTAGTGAGAGTTTATGATAATATTTTATTTTCTAACAAGTTTCTCTTCTAAGCTTTACCTAAAATAACAACAACTATGCCTGAGTTCCAGATATAAAGGGCAATTAAGAACTAATCTTATCCTAGTTGAGAAAAATATCAAAAATTTGTGTCTAGCATCTGTTCACATTAGATTTTTTCGCAAATATTTAAAATGGTGTGTTGTTTAACTCCCAGTTCTCGGATAACCTTATCCATAAGTTGCACATAAGTGAGATTCATGCTCCACTTGTTAGAATGTAACCAGTTTTATCACAGATAATTGTGAAATCTCTTTGGGGTAGTGTAAAATGTTGCTTCTAATAGGTGTTGATATATTGCATGGCAGTGGCATAGCCAAAACTTTTAATTTTTTTTTTTTTTTTTTTTTTTTGGGGGGGGGGGGGGGGGGGGGTGGGGGGTGGGGGGTGGTCAGTGGGTGGGTGGTTCTCCATACCAATCTAAATACTCTATTGGATGCTCATAAGAAAACAACTGGAGGTAGTGGCGGACACTAGATCTTTTTCAATGAGGGCGTAATAAAGTAGTACAAGACTTTTATTAAGTAGTACTAGACTTTTATTATATGGGATGTAGTCCAAAAAACATTAAATGGTTTTATTAAATAGTACTAGACTTTTTAAGTATATTGTAATCAACATTTGCACTATTATAATCGTTAAATTGTTCTAGATATGATCAACCCTTATTCCTAAATACTTGATCTCTAAATATTAAATCTTTTCTAGTTAATGTTTTTTTTTTCTTTTCTTTTCCCTTATTTTATTTTTGTCATGTATTGAGGGCTTGCAGGGAGGAAGAGAGTATAAGATATGGGGGGAAATAGAAATAAAATTAAAAGTAAAAAACTAGAATGGTAGGCTTGGGGGGGAAGAGAGTACAAGGTATGGGGGGAAAGAAGGGGGAAAAAATTAAAAGTACAAACTAGAATGGTGGGCTTGGGTGAGAAAGGGAGTATAAGGTAAGGGAAAGAAAAACAGGAAAAATTAAAAGTGAAATGTGGAATTGTGGGACTCAAACCAAGGTTGTCTAAGTGGTGGTTGAGGAACCGACGGTCGTACATCAAGTCTGAACCAAGGTAGTGAAGGCGGAACTGGCCTCCTAACGGATCAGTTGCAGTCAATGGTAGATCTAAAAAGGCGTATGCATCAAAAAGAGTCGAATCTATCCCACTGAAAACCGAACTGATACCAGGATCCCATGGATATCCAACTCATCAGTAATGAAAGTAATCCTCCTCGGAACTAAAAAAAATACGTCAAGCAAGCTACTGACTCAGTTTCCGAGAGGGAACCTCTCAGAATGAATCGTAATTATCACCATTTTTTTTACTGCAAATTCATGTTAGATATTATGTGGATAGACAACAAATTTGTAGTCATCATTACAAATTGTTATATGTCTACAAGTCTTATCATGTATTTCAAGCAAATGTAATGCAACAAACTCACTAGGTAAAACTCCTACAGATACAAAAATGAAAAATATAAATTTTCTAAGAGAATGTACATCAAACACCTCTAATGGTACAACATTCTGTGACCGACAGAAGTCTGAAGAAACTCCGAAAAGAACTCCAAACAATCACTAAAAAAACACTAGGAGTAACCCGACAAACAATAAGAAGAAACCCTAAAAACTCACTAGTATCAATACTAGTAGCGACTATCTTGTGCTCAATCTCTTCCTCTATCGTAGGTGTAAAAAGTGAACACCTAATGTCATGTGAGGGTGTACTAGACTCAACTAATACATCTTGAACATCAATAACACACTCCTCATGAACATGGATCTCATCAAGTACAATTGTACTAGACTTTATTAACTCATCAATAACATCACTAATAACCTCAGAATGAATGTGAACATCATCGACAAGCCTCAAATTATCAATATATTCAATACGCACAATATCAATATGTAGACTCTTCGAGGGACACTAGTCGTCGTAATGTCCAAATTCTTTACACTTAGAACAATTGATGAGGGGCACTCGTAAGCATGGTGTCCATATCCCTCACATGTAGAACACTGCATTCTAATTTTGAAAGTGGATCCCCATGTAAAGGTGCTCTAGGAGATAATTCTAGCTCTAAAGCCAAAAGAAACGTCGACTTCTTGACATGTAAGATCATCTCTCTTTTGAAATCAAGTCTCAAACCATTATAAAACATATATATAATAGAAAGATGTCTATCTGAAAGCCACATCTAAATAAAATCTACTCAAATTTAAGCCTATACATGGTAACAAAAAATTCTCCCTAACGTAGGTAAAACAACTCTTCTAAAAATCAGGCTCTATAAGAAGAGGGAATATTTTTTCCTTAAGCTTTTCCTTCATTTCATCCCACGTCTCTATAGGTATGGCGTATGTTCTCGCTAACTGTCTTTCTATGGTAGTCCAACAATCTTGAGCTGAATATTTTAGTTTCACTCGGCAAATTGAACTCTACACTCATCAGAAAATTCATATAAGTCAAAATAGTGCTTCATGTGCGCTATCCAATCACAAAAACCGCAAGGATCATGTTTACCATAAAAATTGATAGGCGCTACGCTGCTCTTTCATTAGACTTCTCTGCTAACAATACACCAATCATAATAATTACTCTCTAGTGTAATGTTATGAATCCATGTTTCGTGACTCTAAGGGACGCCTAAATCTTGTGCTAAACTCAGACATATCTACAGCTTAACGTAGAACAGACTGCAATACAAAAGAAAAGAAAACAACTAATATCAAAACACAATAAGCAAAATACATAACAATAAACTAGAACCAAAAAGTGCAGCACACCATCTTCTAGTATAGACTAGCTCAAAAGGCTTGATGCCCTCATCACTTATATTTCTAATGTACCAAACACAAGGATCCATTTAGCCAAAGGAATTGGTACACCGCCTTACTAGATTACCGGAACGTGTGATGCACATGTTAAGAAAAACAGTCAATATATCGATGGAAAGAAATTTAAATGAAAAAACATTTAGATGAAATTAAGATGTTAAATATTTAATATATATTCTTAAAATAAAATTATAAATTCATGACCATAGCATCCTGCAGACAACTTAAAATCCAAGAATAGATAAAGTGATAATACATTATCCCAAGTGCATCTTCCTCGTGTCCAGGATGAGGTACGGTCCGTTGTGCACAGACTGAAGAGGCTTAAGATGAAGTTGAGCGATCAAACAGAATTTAAACAACAAGGGTTAAGGAAAAAAAACATATCAAAAACAGATTGTCATTTTACCTGTTAAATTGACAAGCATCCACCTCCCTTAGCAGATTAATGGATAATATGCCCATGCATAATAAAAACTATTGAGGATCCTTCAGTTATCGAAACACATAGAAAAACACGTGTATGACTTGATACTTCCTTCAATGTGTAACTCAAACCTCCCTTAGGTGTCTAACTTAAACATTTCATCTTACTCTTTTCCCTTGCCCACTAACCAATCAAAAAGTCGGTAGCATGTTTCTTCTGATTCCAAAAGAAACGCCTTTACAAAATCATAGAAATGTTAAAACTGTTATTATGACTTGGAAAAAAAAATGATGAAAGAGACCTGTTACGTGTACTTATGTACTAAGTTTGACATGATCAACTGATCAAGAGACCCTCACCGCACAGTTCCCTTCCACATTTTTTTTCTTTTTTCTTTTTTCTTTTTCTTTTTATGTGTGAGTGGCCTCAAATGTGCAACCATTTATGACAAACGTGCATGACTTCAAAGAATAAGAACGAATGTAGCAAAAAGATAAGGTATGCTTGCTGCATTCAGACCTGTACATTAGCAGGGCATAGCTATGCGTATAAAAAAATGATGAAAAAGACCGGTTATATGTACTTATATACTAAGTTTGACATGATCAACTGACAAAGAGACCCTCAGCATACAGTTTCCTTCATTTTTTTCCTTCTTTTTTTGATGTGAAACATGTACGTGTGCGGAAGAAATAGCAAATAGCTCAAAGAAACATTTCACCAACAAAAAACCATTGGTAGAAAAACGAATTAAAACAAGTAATATATATTGTGATTCTTTAACATGACGTTATGTGGTCAATATCAAATATCAAAGTGCTAACTAGATGATGTTTGTTATGTAGATAAACAGATTCTACGTGCAATAAAGAAAATAGATCAATTACATGGGAAAAGATGAATCACTCACTCACTTGTAATTAAAGGTTGATGTAATGAAAATAGTACCTGAGATAATGATAGATATGATCTTAGTTGTTGTCTGATTATTGTGGTTGATTTTTGAACTTGCGCAGATGATAACAGTTGCAGTCAACGAGAACTAAATTGTCGAGGGATCAAAATGCTCATGCAGAATAGGTTAAGATGGTATCACTATAGAAGACTTCAAAACGAATACTATGAATACTCTCGCTCAAAATTCAAACCAAGGGAGGGGCTCGCGCTCGGGATATGAAGCTCGCGCAAAAAACTATCGTTAGCACAATTTTGAGCGTGCAAGCCAGTGTTTTAAATGTTGGCTGATATTTTTGAAATGTCGGCCGACATTTTGTTTTCAAGCCACCGCCACGACACCCTACCCTCATTTGAAATGGCGTTTTGAAAAATGTCGGCCGACATTTTAGGAAAAATTCGATTTTCCCCGATATGTCGGCCGACATTTCAGGAAAGTATCGACCAACATTTCAGGAAAAACCCAATATGTTGATTGGTCTTGAAAATTGGAGCAATTAAGAAATTTATAAAATGAGCTAGTGAGTGTATACAAAATGTTAAGATAAGTATATCTATCATAAACATATTTATGTAGTTTTGCATAAGCTGTGTATATATTAGACATATATTTGTTGTCCACCATGACGTCTGAAATTTAGATGTCCCTGAAATATCTCTGAAATCCGAAATCTGACATCCGATTACGACATCAAATATTTTCCCAATATCCGACATTTAAAACACTGGTGCAAGCACGGGGCACGGGCGTGATCGTCTGGAGCCTGGGCGTGGCACGTCTGTGCGCGAGCGCTTGGGCGTTGGGCGTAGTGTTGAGTGCAAAAGCCACAGGCACTTTTTCAAGAATTGTGGCAAGAGTCTTGAGCAATTGCGAAGCAGTAAGGAGACCGGCTATAACTTGAATAGTTGGGAGAGATAGATGATGTAAACGAAATTGAGGCAATGCAGTGAAGGGTCGTCAACGATGAAGACTCGATAAAAATTCAACAAAGAAATAAATTTGATGTGTGAGACAGAGAAAGAATAGAAAGTAACCGATAAATCAATTAAAGCATCTCACCACTAATTGAGTCTAATTAGGACATCCCATCAGTAACAGAATTTAAAATTTAAAAATCCAACAATCAAAACTCAACTGAGAGTGAAGAAACTTTGCATTGATCGTACGTCCTAATAGAATACACGAGGGCCCTTTATATAGGCTATAAAATTGTACTTTTCTAATTATAAATGAAATAGAAATACTAATCCTAAAAAAATCTAAAATCTAAAAGAAAGCAAACTATAGCTCTAATTACTACTCCAATACATTGAATAAAAATCCTACTACTACAATTACTAAATCTTCTAGAACCAAATAGTCATGGTTCTCTTGAGTCTCTTTTGGTACACGCGTCATTCTTTGGACTTGGACTTTGGTGTCGGTATTAGCTCCATGATGTCCGCATCATTCTTCTCGGGTTGGAAAGAACTCGACTCTGTTGAGTTTGAGGAGAAAAAACTCTCATATCGTTTCAACATGTCAGGATCAATGTTTTGTAGCTCACTTTAATATAACGACGAATCATCTAGTGTTGTAGTTAGACCTAAGGGAATCCATATCTTGAACTAACGTGTAGGCTACCTCTAACTCATTGAATCCTCTAACAGTTCGGTTCGCAAGTCTTCTCTGAGTTCAGCACTGAATCTAGAAAGGGTTTGAGCTTGTCCCCCAGTGTTGACGGTACTGCACCTGAAGAGAAACTCATCAAATTTTGCCACGTGCTCCTTTGCTGATTTGTTGCCTTGAGTGTATTTGTGCCACTTGTCCATGAGACGGATACTAAACAATGATGCTACATACTTTGTTTGTAACTCATCTTTCATCATATCCAATGTGTCAATCGGTGGTTGACCTCGGGCTACGTATCTGTTTTCTAGGTTGGCCCAGTACTGACTAGCTTGACCAGACAGCTTCATTACAGCAGACTTAACTTTCCTAAGCTCAGTGAGTTCATACCATGTGAAGTACTTATAAAGTTAGAGTGTCCAATATAGGAAAAATTGTGGGTTGTAACATCCATCAAAGGTGGAGACATCGATCTTCATTTCATTATTTTCAGATATTGCGCATCAAGATTGGATGGATCAGCAGAGTTATCATGACGGTGGTTTCGTGGTGGGTGTCCTTAGCCTTAGGTGTTTTATGTTCATCATGTAGTTTAGTTATGGTTTGAGTCAGTGCTTCAAGTTTAACCATGATTTCAGCTAGGGTGAGTCGGGCTCCATTGGGATGGACTCGGATTACTAGACTCGTCTAGCAAATATGAAGTTACCACTATGAGGTGGCATGCAGTGTATGAATCCTAAATGCAATATGCAAACAAAGCTAACTAATTTTATTTTATTTTGTTTGTATTTTTAAGATTGTTGGATTAATCAAACCCTAATCTTACTAATCTAATCAGCCACATCAGTGAAATAAATCAAGTGGAAGGTTTTCCGCCTTACAACATTCCTTACTTAAGGACTTTAAAATACCCTTTCTTAGACACCATTGTATGAAAATTTCAGGAAAAAAGATTTATCCTTCAAGCTTCCTAAAGATTACACTATTTTTTTTCTAAAATGCAAGTAAATATACATGCCTAAGATGCAAACTCCACCTAACTATGCAATTCCTACCTGATTGTGCATTTTCTACCTAATTGGGCTCTGATACCAAACTGATGTAAAACATGTACGTGGGTGGAAGCAATAGATAAAACACTCAAAGAAATGTTTCACCAAAATTGGTAGGAAAACAAGTTAAAACAAGGAAATATCAATTATAGTTCTTTAGCATGCTCTTATGTGATCAATATCAAATATCGAAGTGTTGGTTAGATTTTGTTTAATGTATAGGTAAAAATATGCTACGTGCAATAAAAGGACAAGATCAATTATAAGGGAAAAGAAGAATCACTCACTTTTGATGTGGACAGGAGCTCAAAATAGATAATCGACTGGATGATATATATCTAGACTTGTAATTAAGAGTTGATATAATAAAAATAATACCTGAGATGATAAATATGATCATAGTTGTTGTCTGATTGTTGTGCTTGATTCTCACGCAAATGAGAACAATTGTAGCTGACGAGAACCAGATTGTCGAGGGATCGAAACACTCATGCAGATGAGGTCGAGATGATAGTACTGTAGAGAACTTCAAAACGAACACTATGAATACTCTTGCTCAGAATTCTGACCACGGAAGGGCTCACGCTCGGGATTTAAAGCTTGCGCAAAAAACTGTCGTTGGCACAGTTCTGAGGTGCAAGCACAGGGCACGGACGTGCACAAGCACAAGGCACAGACGAGCGTGTTAGTTTCTGCGGGCATGATCATCTGGCGTCTGGACGTGGCGTAGGCTGTCTTGAGTGCAGAAGTTGTGGGCACTTCTTCAAGAATTGTGACAAGAGCCTTAAGTAGTTGTGGAGCAGCAAGAAGACCAGACTTTAACTTGAATAGTTGAGAGAAAGATATGATGTAAACGAAGTTGAGGCGAGACGGTGAAGGGTCGACGATGAGGACTCGGCGAAGTTTCAACAGAAGAAGAAATTTGATGTAAGGGCAGAGAGAACAGAAAGTAACCGATAAATCAATTAAGGCATCTCACCACTAATTGAGTTTGATTAGGACATCTCACCACTAATTGAATCTGATTAAGACATCTCATAGAAATCTAATAATTAAACTCAATTGTGAGAGAAACTTCTCATTAATTGTACATCCCAATAGAATACACGAGGGCTCTTTATATAAGCTACAAAATCGTACATTCCTGGTTACAATTGAAATAGAAATAATAATCCTAAAAGAATCAAAAATCTAAAAGAAAACAAAAAAACATGAAAAGAAAACTACTAATCTTACTACAACTCTCATTACTACTCCAATACATAAAATAGAAATTATACTACTACTCTGATTACGAAATCTTCTTCACAAACCAAATAATCATGGTTCTCTTGAATCTCTTTTGGTACAAGCGTCATTCTTTGTACTTGAACTTTGGTGGTGGTGTCAGGTCCATGATGTTCGCATCATTTTTCTTCTTTTTTCTTTTTCATTTTTTGTGTGAATGGTCTCAAATGTGTGACCATTTATGACAGATGTGCATGACTTCAAAGAATAAGAACAAATGTAGCAAAAAGATAAGGTATATTAGTTGCATTCAGACCGGTACAACGGCAGGGCATAGCTATGAGTATAATCATCAGGGGTCCATGAACAAGACTGTTTATGAATTTTACTTTTAATAATTTAGAACCAGAATTTTTGGAAGGCAGAAGTTGTTTGAGATGTAAATGATATCTGCTAATCCAATCATTTGGACTAGGGGTGGCTACGTGCAGATTATGTAATAATCCAAACTGAATCCAATCCAAACGTTCAGGTTTGGATCCTTAAAATCTCACCTGATAGCTTATTGGGGAGGCCATGAATCTTAGAAATAGATCTAATCCCTTGTTGGATCAAGATATGTATCCTTTAGGATCCAAACCCAATATACCCAAATAATCTCATAAATATTTATACGGTTTCATTTACTTAGTTCGAGGTAAATCATATTTTTCTTCCTAAAAATTATTTATGTAAGATTATTTGAAATGTGTCTAGTATCTCTAAAAGTTAAAAATAACTCGGTTTGGATACTCAAATGGAACCCAGATTTCTTAGGTTCGGCTCTGCATGTGGATCCTAGGAATTTATAATGGATTCGCAAGTGGATCTTGTAATATCTGACCCATTGTCACCCATAAAAGGGACAATTAAAAAGTTTGCATTTCAATAGTGAGCTGGAAAGCTTATTGGTCAGGATTGGGTACTAAGTCATCAAAATTGGAAAGTAATTGTAACAAATCCAATATTGAATTGTATTCAACATTAAATCATATAGCATATGTAAACAAGATTAGCAAAAATTTTACATTTGGCATCACACTAAGTGCATAAAAGAAAACCATAAGGTGGTTACATTTCATTCCAATGGAATAGATTGCAAGATCAAATTCAAAAATCAAGACTTTGATCCGAGAAGCATGGAACTAATTATTATGAGGTAGAATCTATTCCGCCACAAAATAAATGCAAAAAAACAGAAAACAAATATTGACATAAGCTTAAATAAGGGAGCGTCATAGTTTCCATACAAGAATTTCAGTTTTACAAAATAACGATAATTTTATTCAGATTACAGACTTCTTTAAATCCAGATCACCACCGAACTGAATTTTCTTATTGAATTTGGGTTCGAATATCCCATGGATCCTACTGAAATCCAACACATTTGCAGCCCTACAATATATATCCTCCATGACATTGTGAAAAGGAGCGTTCCCAACCCACTCCAACCCACTCACAACCCTACAAATAGATCCTCCAAGCTGTAGTCACAAGGAGTCAAAAGAGCACTCAATCCTCAGTAAAGACTATTTTTGGGAATCACAATGCACATACATTTACTTCATATGATTTAACAGCATTGCTTGGTATGTGGAGTTTGCAAACCACATTACTTGTTGCAGTTTTCTGCATTTTCACAGAAACGTACCACCAAAAGCAGAAAATCTTTTATTTGTCTAAAGACATGAACAATCCAACATGTAAGCAAGTGAGCTACATGAAGAACTAGAAATCACAACTTACCTGAAATGGCTGAAGTCTAATAAAGAATAAATCTCACATGCAAGAAATTTCCCTCACCAATTATGCTTAAAAGGAAAGTTAAGTTATCAACAGCACAGGAATCAAGTTATAACTAGATAACAAAACTGATTGCAATATATACTATAGTCATTCATAAACTCTCTTTCTATCTCTAAACAGAATAGTAACATATATGGAATTGCAGTTATAAAGTTTAGCAAAAGAATTATGCTCCGCAAAATTAAAGAAAAGCAATAGGAAGGTTGATAACTCATCATAACCTGACTTTGCTGGATGCCAGTAAGCTCCTTGCAGAAATCACTCAGATGTTGATTATATTGAGGCCGGATATATGTTTGAAAGCAAGCCTCCAAGTCCCCAGTCACACTATTAACTACGACAGATGGGAATTCAATGATCTCTTGCGGATGTGGATTCCTCTCCTTGTCACAAGTTGCTTCAAAATCAATAACCACAAAATAGTGGAAGTCTTGAAATTGAGATTCATGAGGGTAACTATGATAGAGCATCTTGAAGGGCATATAGTGAATTCTATTGTCAACAGGATAAGGGTATTCTCTATTCATCGGATAGAAATGGGCTCCATAGTTAGTCCATTGGCCTTGCTGAAGAGTTTGACCATCGGGATAAAAGTTGTGCCACATGCAAAACTCTTGTTGATAGAATGGTCTGTTGTAGCCTTGATTTGGAGGTGCAGAAGCCTCCCTATTCGACGAGTTTTCTGACTCCAGTATATTTATTGAATTAGCATGGATTTCATCACTGTTCTCAGAAAACCCTTCCTTGGAAGTTTCTTGTAAGTTGTATTGAAATGCCTCAGTCCTGAGGCGTCCTGAGGATGCCTCAAGGCTTCTTTGCATTGTTTCTGCATTGCAAAATGGAAAATCATGTGAAATTCAATTAACACAGAAATCTAAACATTCCTGAGTCAAGTCCAATGGCAAGGTCAAAAAAATAAACAGATGCAAACAAAAGAAACCTTGGGTTAGAATTGTAAGAAGATATTCGGTAAAAAACAGCTAATATAGTAAAATAAAGATGTTGATTTCATAAAGAACATTGTAAGCAGTAGTTCAAATTTTACATAGAGCATTCTAAGTAAAAGGTTCAATTAAAAAACAAGGTCAGGAGGTTTCAGTCGCATCAACATGTGCCATTATGCATGCTTCGTAGTATATCATATAATATGATTTTGCAAGTTACTACGAACCAATCACAGTTAACAGTAATACATATAGCTTGTTGAAATGTTTAATGAGACGAACTGTAGCTTAGACGATAAAAACACAATGAGTAAAACAAAAGAGTGGGAGATCAAATGCTCCCTGCTAGGGTGCAAACAGGTAAGACATAACCGATACGGTCAGGAACTTTTGTATCAGTGTGACACTTGCGAATACATATGAGTTTTCCTTCAAACTATTTATGTGTTTGTATCTGAATCTATGTTTGGAAAACAAATACAGATACAATAAATGACATGTCTGATCCGAATCCAAAGCCCCCCTAATACCAAGCCTTTCTAGATCATTATACATAATTAGTTCATGAAAAAAGAATGCATAATTAAATAAAATAACTACATGGCATATCATATGTATATGTTCTGCTTGTAACTTGTTTTGACAGGCAATTTATTTTTGGATAACTCTTTCCTAGTGTAAGGATAATGGACCTGGATGTAACTTTTTTTAATTTAGTTGATATAAATGGGGATATGATGAGATCTGTTTGGTGATTTGTAACCGTATTCGTTTCTGTCATATCTGATCCATATCAGCATCCAATTTTGGCAAATATGGATATGAGTTTTCCTTGTAGAACAATATTCATCTCCGTGATTGGCAAGTGGATATGGCAAATGCCATATCCAATCTGTATCAGATTGGTTGCACCCTTGCTCCTACTCACTGCTCCCATAAGGACACAACAATTACAAAACAAGTTCAAACTAATTTAACAAGACTTAATACCAAGTTATTCTTGAACAATGTATATAAAAGATGCTTGAGCGTCTAAAATTTATACGCAGTCAAAAAATAAGTCATCTTTTTTTGCTTGAAACTCTACAAAATACATCATGCAAGAGATCATACAATCATGTCTACGAACTTTAAAAACCATGTCTACTCACAAAAAAGCTAGGTAAGTCACGCCCTAGAGAGATTGATTGTTTGCGAACATATATCTATAAATATACGCAATGGGTGGATCTTTCTCCTCCGAACTAAAAGTAACAGCGGAATAAGTTTGACATTTTGACTATAACACTAAGTCAAGTGAATTTTATGTTGTTTATATAACTCAGAAGATTAAAGTTTAGTCATGCTAACTCTGTGAATCTGAGATGTTCATCTATCATCAGGCTTCCTCCCTTAATTGGTTAAGCTTTACATTGTTCAACAACAACAACAACAACTAAGCCATTTGTCCCCAGTATTTGGGTAGGCTACATGAACCAAAAGAGAATTACGCCGGATCGGGCACATGGATCAACTTTCTCCACTTATTCCTATCGAGCAATATGCCTTCACTAAGACCTTTAGCCTCTATATCTTGTTGTATTACCTCTATCTATGTTTTCTTCGGTCTCCCCTGCACTCTTTTAACTTGCCCTAATTTTATACGCTCTACTAGCGGAACTGGCGCATCTGTAGGTTTACGTCGCACATAACCAAATCATCATAGGCGGTTTTCTCTCATCTTTTCTTCTATAGAGACTACACCTATCTTAGTACGAATATCCTCATTTCTCACCTTCTCTCTCCTCGTATTACCATACATCCAACGAAATATGCACATCTCTGCTATATCCAACGAGCTTTACATTGTTGGGAGGTGAAATTTTTTCTTTGGAAAACAATAAAGGGCTTCTAAAATTATTGGATCATCCAAGATACAAATGAGCTAAATGGACTCTAGTCTCAACAATTTCAAGTAAGCAAATGCATACGGCTCTCTAGTGATCAAAAAAAGCTAAACACCTCAGAAATGTGAAGGTTTCCATAGACTGTATTAGATAAGGTATCAAGTATTTTTCATTTAGTTACTTGATTTAATTACTCAATTAGAAGCTATGAATTTACATAATTACTATTTTTGCTTTTCTTCCCCTCCTGATAAAACATGTCCTAATAACTATGAGTTTCAATGTGTAGCGTAATCATGGACAGTGGACACATGCATACCCACAGTCATGTCTTTTTGTACTCATATCCAACTTTTTACAGATTGGCCGTGTTGTCATGTCGTTAGTGTCACATGTCCGTGTCCATGACTCTATGCCCCCTCACTGAGCCACAGACACAAGATCGAGCGAACAGAACTGCCAGAAACAAATGAAATACGGGTCTTGCTAGTGCTCAAACCACATTGAGGATCAGAGAAGTAGCAAGGCCACTAGTGACAGGCAAGAGCCACAAAAAAGGACGAGAGACCAAGGGGGAGACATCCGCAACTGCAAGATAGGGGGAACTTTTCCCTCGCTCCCCTTATTAAACAAAATAATTAAAATGTCAAAGTTACAAAATGAGCATTTTATCCTAATGAATCACTAGACTCACAACTCACAAGGCATTCCTCTTATTTACAATACTTTTTAACCCTCCAACTTATAAAGAGTGAAAATATTAGCTATGACTTGTGGAAAGCTGAAGGATTCTTTGAAATACCAATGAGCAAATGAGGTAAGAGCATAGTGATAGCACGGTTGCCTAAATAACATTACAGCCTCTTTGATTAGTAAATTGATAAATCTGATGACTACTAGAAGTAGTCGAGATATATTTGACATACAGCCAGGACCTGTCTAGGCGAAATCCTATAAAAGCTATAGCTTTCATATCAAGAAGACACCATTACATACAAACCACATGTCACTACCGCCAACCGCCAAAGAATGTTTAACAGAAGGCTTGCTGTATGTCTGAGTCTCATTTGGTTGCATTTTACTCTGGCTATGGGAAGGTTACCATACCCATATTTTCTAACTAAAATAGTGCAACATTTAGTGTGTGTTTCAAGAATTTCAAGTGCATCAACCAAAATGATACAAAATTAGATTTTACTTTCTGGACAGCAATACCTAAAGAAGCACCAGAAGCATTGTGTGAGATGTTCGCACCCACATCGGCCCATCATGAATGTGGGGGATTATACATGACACAAGGATTGAAGACACTATAATCAATGTTGTGGAAAGCCGAACGCGAGATGGTAGGGCTTAGGCTTTAGGGGCTTTAGGGGCTTTAGTGGGGCTTAATTGGCAAAAATAGCCAATGCTATTTTTAAATAAATTTTAAAAATAAAAAATAACAAATGCAAAAATAAAAGTAAATAAAGATTAGAAAATGAAAACAAAGGAGACTTTTTATTATCCAAGTTATATGCAATATAAAATATATTGGAGCATATGAAAGACAATAAAATAAATATTCATCAAAACAGGTCATCAAATAAGATAATTTAAAATCAAAATTGAGTAACTATATCATCCAATACAATAATCTACAAACCATACAAGAATTAAGAATGAACACTATAACGATCAAGAAGATAAATGTAAATGTCAAAATTTAAATATGCCAATATAAAAGAAAGAAGACATCCAAAATGGTAAAAATTGGTGGGAAATTTTTTCAAAAATTAAAAAGACAAAAATAGAGCATAAAAAAGTGAAGAATAATTTTGAATGATTCATATTAGTTATATGGAATAAAGAATGAAGAATTCATCACTTTACAATTTTAAAGAGTGAAGGAAAAAAAAATTAATATCAATATAAGAAATAGAAAAACACACAATATAAAGAAGTAAGAAATTTGACAAAGAAATGGAGAAAGTTTTACAACAAAAACTATTAAATAATTAAAAAACAACTTTTTGAACACTTGCAGGAACTTCTCATTGCAAAATCCTTTACCTGTAGTTGGTAGCTACGGTTGTGGCCATAGAGAGGTGAGAGAGAGAGAGAGAGAGGTAATAAAATCGGAGAATACACCTTTATTCCACTTTTGATTGCTTTAAAGAGGGTTGAAGTGGGCTTATAAGCTCTTGAAGAGGGCTGAATTGGGGCTTCAATTCTGTAAACTATGTGCTAGAGGCTTTCAACCACAGCTTTAGACTAAAGCGAAGCACCCACTTGGTTATTTCCGCTAAAGCCCTTTAGCGGGAAGTTTTTGGGCTTTTTACAACAATGGCTATAATTAGAAAGTTTTTAACAAGCACTAGCAAAGGACTACAAAAGTCGAATGGAAAACCCTAGTGGATCCAAAATCAACCTTGAAATGCCTGGGCCAGCAATTAGTTGTCACCATTGCTTGTTTGCTACATCAATCGTTCGTGTTTGCTGATTTCGGTAATGGACAAAATGTGACAACTGCACTATGGCAGAAAACAACATGAATGGAACTACTGGCTGACTCAAAGCCACATTAGAGAAGAATTGCCAACTACAATGACAACAAACAAACTGCAGAACTGTAGAAGCAATGGGCTGGAGCTACACAACATAGATGAATAGAACTATGGTGCTAGAGATCATCAAAGACTAGCACTACAGAACTGACGGCAGCATTGGCTATGGTTGCCATCCTCGGGAGTGTTTCAAACTGCAGATCATAACAGCGCTATAGCATCTGCTATAACATTTCCTGCCCTAGCCTGCTACACTGTTATCCTTACTGGTCTATAATACCTGGTGGAAGTTAAAGCGGGAATTAAAGTAATGCTAATATGCCAAAGAGACCGCTTTAAGTAAAAATTGTTGTGTACTAAAGTGGGTTTATCTATTTAACTTGTTACCCGCTAGGTAAGCATATGATCCACTCATCACCTCCTGCAACTTCTCATAGCTTCAATTTCACCATTTTTGGAGTAACAATAGCAATGTTTCCACTCCAATAATAGCAATCATCAGCAGTGAGCTATCCACAATGAGTGCTTAACCGTCGGCAAGGCTAATTATTATTTTTTATCTCTAGTTCTTTAGTCATAGTGAATAGTGAATCACTGATACTTTAATTTTTGTCTTCTACTCCCAGTTTTTTTTTATTTTTCCAATTCTTAGTCTATTTGTTATCAATTATTTTCTACATTTTTGTTTTTGGCTATAGATGATCAAGATTTTTATCTAACCTCTCGCTCCATCGTCTGAATAAATCTCCCTCTAGTATGGACTTACCTCTTCTGTTCCATATTTCGTTTAGCATGCATACTATATGGAACATATGAGTTAGCAATCATTAGAATTTAAAGTAACGAGTGATGTATCATTTACTTTAAAATTTTTCATCTAGATAGCTATATAGTAATATAATAAGCAAATTTTAATAAATTTTTAATTTTATATATTTTTTAAGGATGTATTTTATGTATGTATATATATTTATATATAATACATATTAATTATATTAATTCTTAACTTAAATACCTATCCCTCTTTCGTGGCAGCTAAAGCAGACATGTTAACTGCTTTAGCGGCACATTCCCCCCTATGCTCCAATTTTCGCTATTTGGACCGTTAACCCTCAACAGTAAAAGCGTTAGGATGCCATGCTCAAGGGCTTGACGGTGATGTGATTCGAAAAGATTATATGATTGATGATGTCAATAAAGAGATATTGACTAAAAGCTTATCTTGCTCAAATAATAAACAAGAGAGAGTGACAAAAGTAGTATCACAACGAACTAGAAACATTGTTGTAAGACCCACCAAAGGTTTGCTAAAGGCTGCATTTTCACTATGTATGCTTACAGTGAAGGTTTAGAAGATTTTCACATTGTATGTAACTATGTATTGTCTTCTTATACTAACCTTTATTCTCACTGAGATTTCACAGTTATTTCTTAACTGTCTTATTTTCTTAATTAGTTCAACAAATTCTTATTTCAGATTCATTTTCTAATTAGTTCTGTTTTCTCTTGTTTTCTTTTTTTAATTTCAACTCTTTTAAAGGACCTCGGGTGATTTTTGCCACTAAAGCCTCACCCTCTAAATCCTTCCTTGATGCGCTACATGATCCTCTTTGCAAAGTATTGACTGAATATAACCTCATTGCTTATTAGGTGTCATTGTGAATGCGATACAAAAGACACTACTCGAGTTTATATTACATGCAAGTTGAATGTCAGACACGACATAACGAGGCGCTGATGTGACATATCTAAGACCTAATCATAAAGAATACACTAAATCTCTGCATCAGCACACTAGACAACAAAACCCCAACAGAAATTTACCAACACAGTCTGTGAATACAATGAACTATTTTTGTATCATGAGCAGTCAGTTTAGGTACTTAGGTTCTATTATCCAAAAAGATGGAGAGATCAACAGTGATGTCAACCATAAAATCCAAGCCGGCTGGTTGAAATGGAGGATTGCAATAGGAGTTTTATGCGACCGTAACATCTCATTATGACTGAAGGGCAAGTTTTATCGAACTGCTATTAGGCCAACTTTGTTATATGACACGGAATGTTAGGTTATAAAGAGATATCATCATGCCTAGAAGATGAGTGTAGAAAAGATACACATGCTTTGTTGGATGTGTGGTAAAACGAGAAGAGATAAGATGAGAAATGAGGATGTTCTTACTAAGATAGGTGTAGCCCCGATAAAAGATAAGATGAGAAAAAATTGCCTACAATGATTTGGTCATGTGCGACGTAGACATACATATGCGCCAAGTCCGGCGAGTAGAGCTCAACTTAGGGCAAGTTAAAAGAGCGAAAGGGAGATCAAAGAGAACATCAATGGAGGTGATACGACAAGATATAGATGCTAAAGGTCTTTATGAAGGCATAGTGCTCTATAGGAATGAGTGGAGAAAGCTAATCCATGTGCCTGATCCGGCATAGTTCTCTTTTGGTTCATGTAGCCTACCCCAAATACCTGAGATAAACGGGTTTTTTGTTGTTGTTGTTGTTTGCATCAATCTGCATCCATCATATGCTGAGAGGAAATAACAGAAACACAGTCCCCTATCCAACTATCAAACTTATTTATATTATTTATGTCAATATAATCTTCCATCAATAGAACCTTCAGCCCCCTACCAAGTTGGTATTTTCTTCAGATCAGGCACACTAAATAAGACAGAACTTATTTCTATCTTAGCAATAAGCATCATTGCAAATGCAAATCAATCGATCAAGAAATGTAAGTTTTCCTAATCCATTATCATCCGCACTATTTGCCAGTCTCCCATGATCTAATCACTCAAAGCCAACAGGCTTCTACAACATCAGCATTCAAATGCATCAAAACAAATAAAAATCCCACCATTTCTTCACCCACTAGCAAGCCGATCCACCTGGGCACGCCCTAAAGTGAAAACCAACCACCGCCCTGATACCAAAATCCAATTTTCCCCCTAAATTAGCGGGAAAAAACAGTGTGATAATCGGCAAACAGCATGCATAACCCAAATACAAAGCCAACAGATCTGGGCAAAAACAAAAAGTGGGAGAGAAAATCAAGATAAAAGGGGGGAACCCTAACCTCTGTGTCCTTTATCGATCATCATCTGAAAGGGAGCAATCGGTCCGATTCATGTAGATCCGATCCCATTACCTGCTGGAGATCAATCGGAATTGTAAATGGAAACAACCGAATTTAAAAGGAGAACGAAAAAAAATTTCTTCCATTTTTATGATTTTGATGCTTTGATTGATGATCGGTGCTACCTTACACGTGATTCGAGCCCTCGGGAGCGAGAAGGGGGAGGCCAACGTGCTCTCCGTCCTCACGGCTATCATGTAGGGGACCCAACATTTTCACTTGCTGCTACTAGCTGATTGGTGGGCCCCGCTTGGGTTGACACGTTTCACCTATGGTGTTTGATGTTCGGGAATAGGCAGTGGAGTTTGAGTGGGGCCCACGGCAGTGCTCTGGGGTTCTCCGTTTCGAAGGCGGTCAATCATTAAATTAATCGGGAGGGAATCGATCTGGACCGTCCGTGTGAGGATGGACAGTGGTGATTGGGGAGATAGGTTTAGTCTGGATCATTTTGATGGTGGGTTCCCGCCGTTAGGTTTTGGGCCCGAGAACATGGAAGATGTGGGTGGGGGGGGGGGGGGGGGGCATCAATTGGTATGGAGAGATAATTTTGGATGCGGATAGACTTTCTCAATTACTTATACTAATTTTATTTTTAGATATATATAGAGAGAGAGTGATAGACTTGCAGAAAGGATTCGAGGCTTAATCATTTTCACCCACATACAATCATATATCGTCCGAATACAAGATACACTTAGTGAGCTGGTTAGTTTAATGGTGCAAGATATTTGAAATCTGACAAAAAATTGGGGTGTGAGAGTTTTTAATGTTTTAGATCATGATGAAATGGTCGGATCGAGATTTTGTATGTTTAAAGATGTAAATCTAAGCAATATGTTATTTTCAGCCGTTTATTTTGTACCACTTGATGGATAGGTAAAAAGTGTTAAAAATACATGATTTTTTATTTATGAATACTTTAAATAATGTAGATCAACTTCAGCAGAGTTGATTTTATTTTTGGATGACGTAGGATTGTATTTGACCATGAAGAATTCGGGTCCGAATCCTTACCGAAGGATCCCAGTCTATCTCTCTCTCTCTCTCTCTCTCTCTCTCTCTCTCTCTATATATATATATATATATATATATATATATATATATATATATATATATATAGTGAGAGATAGACTTGTGTAGTTCTAGAAGGATTCGAGCCCGAATCCTTCCTACTCAAATACCAACATTTGACGTTCAAATACAAGATCCACTCCGTTAAAGTTCATCTACATTATTTAAAGTTACTAAAAATAAAAAATCAAGTGTTTTAAATACTTTTTGCCCATCGATCAGGCGGTGCAAAATGGATGGACGAAAGTAATGAGTTGGTTAGATATATGTCTTTAGATATACAAATTCTCAATCCGACCATTTAATCACGATCTAAACATTTAAAAACCAATTTTGTTAGTTTTTGAATGTTCTACACCGTTAAACTAACCAACTCACTATACACACACACACATTTGTATAGTTTCGGAAGGATTTGAGCTCGAATCCTTTCGAAACTACAGTGGGGTGTGTGTAGTAGCGATCCGGTGAGAAAGTTAGCACAGGTGAGAAGATGAGCAGGGATCACAGGAGCCGTCAGATTATCTTTTGGATGGTTGAAATTAGTTTTTGCTTTGGTTAAGTTATTTTTGGGTTGATTAATTTAGTTTTTAAATTTTAGTTTTATTTCCTCCAAATCTAATCTCAAGCACCAATAAACTAATCCGATCGTATTTATGTCCCTTTCTCATCTTCTCACATAAGCTACCTTTCTCACCAGACCACTGCTATATGTGTATGTGTGTGTACATATACATGTACATATATGCGCGCGCACGTGTGTGTGAGAACACATGAGAGGGTGACACGGAGAGTGAAACACTTGAAAGAAAATTTGTGTGACAACGCGATTGATGATGTATAATACACGCAATAATATTAAATTAATAAAATTCAAATAGAATTGAGATTTAATATTAAAAATTCTAAGTCTTTAAGGGATGGATGGTCGGAATTTTATGGATGAAACCTGTAGACAATCAAATTTAATTTCTAAGACCTCGTAGAGTCTGCATCTCTATCATTTAATGCAAACTCTTGAGCTCTAACTATTGCCTCTCTCATGTCTCCCTCTCATACTCTCTACATACAAAAAATAAAAACAAAAAATATTATAAATAATAGCCAACTCCAAGTTTCTTTTTGATTATTTTATTATATAAGTGCACTTCTTTAATATTTTTCAATTGTTTCCATGTCACATTTATTGCATCATTCAAATTTAAAATTATTTAATCAAATGCTTCAATTATAAGTTTTTAATTATATTTTTAATATATATAAACACTTAATATCATAATTTCATCTAAATAGTTTTTTCATCCAAGCTTTGTTCCATCAAGATATCAATTGTTTTTCCAACACGGCATCACACATGTAATAATCTAGTTATATTAATAAGAGACATTGACAATGAATGTTCACATTCTACACAAGCAAATAAATTTAGCTCTCTGAAGCTCATTGTTTGTTTCTTGAGGACGGAGGGAATTTTTCTTTTACTCAAGTTGGGAGGGTTAGTTATGTTTAGTAGTTTGCAACTTTGGTTACTGCCTTGGCGATTGAAGAGAAGACAGAACACAACTGGCAATTGAGAAAGTCATTAGCAATCATTCGAGATTATGCAGCAACAATGCCGCTAACAGTAATCAAGATTAGGCAGTATGAATACTTCAACCAAACATTTAAGTTAAGCAGTCAGAAATGAACATAAGCTATACAAAATTACATTAGTTTCATCCGATATGAACGAGTCCATCAAATTTATCTTGCCAAGCCTAAAATTCCTGCAGTTTCATCAGACTGAACTGGATCTTTAGATCCATGGCAGTTGGCTGGCATCAGATTTAACAAGCTATTACATCCTCTGTAAAACTCTCTTCCTCCACGTACAAGTGGAAAAGTTACATACGAAGAGAGTGCAATTTGATGGGAAAGAAGAATGTTCGCTACAAGCGTGGGCAGACTCAGATGTACCTCTTGCCCTCCCAGTGACCTACATTTTGTTCAGACATGCTCCCCAGATGGGCACCTCCTCTGTTCTGCAGGATGAGCATGCCAATTTGATGCAACCGTGTGAACCTGGAGCAAAGCTTTGGCGCGCAACATCATCAAATATCATGCCCTCTAGAAAACTAGTGGAAGATGAGACATAATACATCAAAACAAATCATCCGCCAGTGTTCAATCGCCCTGCTTAGTGCCAAAAGCAATGAAATTTACGCTTGTATCATCAGAAAGAGACCAATCTCCCGTCAAAGGGTTGTAAACAAAACCAGCCATTTCTTGCACCTAATAAAAGAACCATAAGGTAAACAAGTGTCATGAAATAACCAATTATGATACAATCATTAGCACATAGCAATTCTCAGCAATACATGGGAGTGAACATTACAGATATTGAAGATCTCTGCAGGATCATAGCTAGCTCTTCTGGGGTAATAAATTTGGACCACTCATGGGTACCTTTCGGTATCTGCAAAATACAAACAAATGCCTCAGGTCAAGGATCACAAACATTGTGATTTCAGTTAGCAAATAAGTAAGGCATCTAAAATCTGCCTGATCATATATTTGATGTGACTAGTTTTCTAGTTTAGTAACAGGACTCCAACACATGTATACAACAATATCCTATGGTAACTACTACCAAACTAAGATGTCACTTAATCTCCAGGATATGATTTTTCCCAACTGCAATCTCATGTCTCATGTTCATAAGCAAATCCACAGATATGTGCATCAGGAGACCAAGCTTCTTTGAGCATCTCATTCCTTTCTATCTGTAATATACATCACAAAGGTTGCCCAAATCTATCCGGTTCTATCTCTAACCCTAATTCCTCTTTCATTGTTCTTGACAAAACCCTAGTTTTCATTTTTTTAATTTGAAGGTGATTGCGATCCTAACCAGTGTTACATCAATAGGACTATTAGATATTAGTTTAGCCACACGACCATCCTTCATGCACCATCTAGCAAATTGTGGCACCCACTCTCATGAGAGAGACAAGAAGCCTCGCCCATGTGACTCCCGAGGCTAACAGGAGCAGGCAGCAGATTATGGGCCATCAGACTCCACTATATACAGCTAAGAAAGGAACACAATTGAAATAAAGGGAATATAAATAGAATACACCATACCCAATTTAGAAGGTACTCGGCAGCAACAATGGCAGCTGCATATGCCCTCATGGACCGCTTAATGGTCGAGATGACAGTAGCCCCATTCGGAACAGTTAATGCTGCAAGAGACTTGCAGAACTCTGAGGGATCAGCAACATGTTCAATAACCTGCAACCAAATCAAATGTTATGTTCATGTACCTTCAAGCGACAAACAATTTCCATGAATGTCCTAGTGTATATGATAATTTATTCCCTTTTCATAAATTAAAATAGAAACATGATACTGAAATGCAGGCACACCTTTTACTATAAACAAGAACTCTGACATTAGAATCCTGTTACAAGAAAGAAAACATTATAAAGTGGGTTAACATGAAAAGTTTTCAACAGGCAAAAGATTAATAAGCAAATCGTCCAAAACTAGATCACCAGCTATTTTGGCCTTTACAAAAGCCACCTCAGCATGAAAAATCACAGATTCATAACTATATGCAACAGATAAACTCAATCCCATCATCAAGCTGTAACTCATCCGATGACTGTAAACAGAATATAAGAAATGTTCCTACAAATACAGAGTTCTCAAGAAGTCAGTTCTTACCCAGCCAAAGTAATTTCACCTAGCCAGCAAAAAGACATGTACAAAGGGGCCGTTTGTTTCGCATAAAAGTCCGTAATTCGTAAATGACTTACAACCCAGTTACAACTACGGCGTTTGTTTGGACCGTAATTCGTAAAAGACTTACACAACCCAATTACCCCTCACTTGCAACCCAATTATCACTCACTTACAGCTCAGTTACAGTTAATTTTGTGATCATGCAAGTTTGTATTATTTTTTATGTTAATATTAATTTTTTTAATATTTAGCATTTTTAATATTTATTTGCAATATTAAAACTTTTTAAATCACCAAATAGTTAATTTTGTGATCAACTTTTTCACTTACGAATTACACATTACGACAACCAAACACCGTAAAGCACAATACACTTTTCCACTTACAACTTTATATTACCAACCAAACACCATAAAACTTACATGTATGTAACTCATTTACAAATGTAAAAGATTTTACCAATTACAACTTACGAATTATGGCCAATTACGACAACCAAACAGACCCAAAGTATGCCAGAGCTCTCTCATTTACAATCTAAAATGGTCAGAAACTATCATGTCACAGATCGTCGGTAGTGAAGTGGTATGGTATAACAGAGAGTTACAAACAGGGAATATATATTCTAATATAAGTACAAATGTACAATATTAGAATAACAAGTTCGACCCTTCTAAGGCTGGCAAAATGCTACTAGTTTCATCCAGAGCAGCTAAAGAAATCAAAAGCAACTCTATAGCTTCCGTCATACTCTGTCCACTGCATCTTGATACAGTCTTATGAATTTGTTTCCCATAGTTCTGTGGGAAATGGGCCATTTTATATCACACCATGTATTTAGGTCATTCCCAGAAGTTTTCAATTTTCATAAGTTCTTTATTTTTCAATTTCTCCTAATTTTTTTCCTTTTCAAAATTTGACATTTTCAACTAAAGTTTCAACCACAAGTTTAGGTAATGTGACACAAGATTATACTGCTTCAACCATGGCCTGCAAAATAATGCCTATCAATTTAAAACTTTTTAGGTATAATAAATATGCTGTCTAGTCTCATAATCATGTTGGAATCACTGTTATATGAGCTGAATTTGGATAATCACTAAGCCTCCCATTTTATTCCTTATGTCACGGACTGTAATGACCCTGAGAAAACTATTTCATCATATTATCTTTGTACATGCTTGGACATATAAATTTAAATGACAGAATCTTTGAAAAATATCAGCTTAATGGAAATGCTTAAATCTTAAAGAAATTCTACACAATTTAGGACAGTAGGAACTTAAAAAATGAAAAGTTTAAATCATTAAATGAGCACACGATGACACAGCAATACAGGGCATATCAATAAATTATGTCAAATAAATTTCAATGACAGAATCTTTGAAAAATATCAGCTTAATGGGAAATGCTTAATCTTAAAGGAATTCTACACAAAATTTAGGACATTAAGAACTTAAAAATGAAAAGTTAATCATTAAATGAGCACACGATGACAAAGCAATGCAGGGAATATCAATAAATTTTGAGATCATGGAAACTAAGAACTTTATCAAAGCTGTTTAATCCTATCAAGGGATTTAATGTAAAAGATGGTGCATAAGTAGTTTATGTAGAGAGAGGATCAATATCAGAGTTTTTTAACTCTTGATTGGGCGGGGTGGGGGGGGGGGGAGATTGTAGCCAGGGCAAACAATAGCATCGGGTCAGTTGACTGGACGGTCGATCGACGTGCATAAATAGTGCACATTGGGCATAGTCGGTCGACCGACCCCAACTCTGAGATCTAACAGAAAGTTGGGGGGTGTCAGTCGGTCGACCGACCCACTCAACAGAGAGTGGGTGATGCCAGGCGGTCGACCACACCTCTCTGAGATTTAACAGAAACCGGGGGAATTTGAGCTGGTCGACCGGCTAGTTGGTTGGGTCAGTCGGTTGGGAACCAACTTGGCTTGCCGATCGGCCGGGCGGTCAACTGACAAGTCGATTTGGCCCATGTTTTGGTTTTCTATCTCATGTGTCTATATATAGAGGAGTTATAACCCATTTGTGGGTAATCTAGTGAGTTTTGAGTGTGAGTACTTGTATCCCTCAAAGTTCTTGATATTCCTTTATATAGATCTCTCTCTTCTGCCCCGGGGACGTAGGCAAGATTGTTGAACCTCGTTAAATCTCTGTCTCACTCTCTTTGTGTGTCGTTTGCGATTGTGTGGTTGTTCTTCGTGGCTTCTCACTGGAGTTCCCAACAAGTGGTATCAGAGCTCGAGCTACTCTAGAGGTTCGTTTGGTGGAGTGGATCTTCATTTGAAGCTTGGATCTTGAGGATTTGGAAGCTTCGGTTGGGATAAAAATCGGATTTTTACCGTATTGGATCTCGTCTTCAATTCTTTGGTGGAGAGATCAATTGAAAACTCATCTTTGGGTTTCAATTAGAGATAAAAATCTGAACTTTATCATTTGTAGTTCCATTCCATAGTTGTTCCGCTTGCTTGATTGTGGGAATTTGGAGAAATGGTTGAAAAAACATCTGATGGGAATGATTCTTTTGTAGTAAAGAATATTCAAAATATTCGTCACATGAAGATTGATGTGGTGAAGTTCAATGGCACAAATAACTTGTGGAGATGCGAGGTATTGGATGCGCAGAATTTGAAGGATGCTCTTGAGCTTCAAGAGAGATCGGCTGAAGTAGAGGAGAAAGTTTGGAAGAAAATGAATAAGACAGCGTGTGGCGTCATTAGGTCTTGCTTGACGCAGGATCTAAAGTACGATGTGATGAATGAGACCACTGCGAAGTCGACTTGGGAGACTCTCGGGAGCAAGTACTTGACGAAGAGCATCAAGAACCGCTTGCACTTGAAGAGGAGACTTTACCGTTTCCAGTTAAAGAAGGGGTTTCCTTTAGTGATCACATCAACATCTACACGAACTTCTAGCGGATTTGACGAATGTGGACGTAGTGGTCGAGGATGAAAACAAAGCGTTGATATTGTTAAGTTCTCTCCCAGATGAGAGATATAAGACCTTTGTGCTTACCTTAATCAAGAACATCTCTTAGCTACAGTGAGGTGACCACTGCTTTTGTAAATCTCAAATTGAGAAGGAAAGATAAGGAGTCCTTCGGTAGCAAATCAGCAGAGCTATTGGCTGGGAGAGGAAGTAGCCCAAAACCAAAGAGGAAGTCAGCTTAGATCAAAGTCGAAGTCCATAGTTGGCAATCGCAGAATGATCCAGAATCAGTGTTTCAATTGCAAGCAGATTGGACACTAAAAAAGGGATTGTCCATAGCTCAAGAATAAACATAAGGAGAAGTCATCGAAAACATCTAAGGTGAATGTCACAAAGTCGGATGGTAATGATTCTGACTCTTCTTGCTTTTCATTTTCTATTACACCATCAAGCTGCCATCTAGATACTTCTTAGTGGATATTGGATACAAGTGCCGCCTATCACATATGTCCCAAACGGGAGTTGTTTGCTAGTTTTGGAAAACTAGATGGAGGCGTGATGTCGTTGGGTGAATGACACACATGCCGTATTGAAGGGATATGTACATTCCGTGAAAAGTTGTTTCATTGGACAGTGAAAGAGTTGAAGGATGTGAAATATGTTACTCGTATGACGAAGAACTTGATCTCAGTTGGAGCTCTAGAAGCGAAAGGCCTGAGAGGAACTCTTAGAGAACGCGTTCTCAAGATGTCCAGTGGCTCATTGGTGGTTCTGAAGGAAATTCAACGCATCAATCTTTACTACTTGAAAGGTAGTGTAGTGATTGGGAATTTAGTGTCTTCAGAACAATTGAATCTATGGAATTTGAGGATCGAACATGTTTGCTTGGACACTTTGCAAGCAGTGGCGAAGCAAGGAGTATTGAACGGTGCAATGACCTGCAATCAGAACTCATGTGAGCATAGTGTGTACTGGATAAGACGAAGATGAAGGATGATATCTCAGTTCATCGGTCAAAGGGTCTTCTTGATGTTGTTCACATGGATGTTTGGGGACCGACCAAGCATGCATCACTTGGAGGACATCGATTCTTTGTGTTGTTTGTTGATGAATTTTCTCGACAGAATTGGGTATACACCCTGAGACACAAAGGAAAAGTCCTAGAAGTGTTTGTGAAATGGAAGAAGCTGATGGAGAATCAGACTGATAGGAAGATCAAGGCATGGTTCAAAGTCGCGATCTCAGCAGCCGACTCGACGGGCACTGAGACGCATCGGTCACGGCATCTCGGATCGATCTCAAGCGATACGCGCAAAACGCTACATAAAAAGCTTAAATTTTTTTGAAAAAGCCACGACAAATCTAAAAAAATGTAAAGATCAATTTTTATGTATCACATGTCCAAATAATTTTTTTCAAGGGCAATTAGAAAAATATGATGATTTCAAGGCTAAATTTAAGATATATGGTGATTTGGGGGGTAAATTTAGAAATATAAAAGATTTTTGGGGGTAAATATGAGAAAACATAAAAAATTAAAAAAAAAGAAAAAATAAGAGAGAGAGATCAGACCCGATCTCTCTCTGGCTCTCTCCTCTCTCCCCCTACCGATCTCTCTATGTCTCTCTCCCTCTGATCTTTCTCTCTCTCCCCCTCCCTCCGCTCTCCTCCCTCCTTCCGCTGCTCAAAGGAAGCAGAGGGAAGGAGGGGCGAGAGAGAGTGATAGAAGGAGAAAGAGAGACAGGGAGAGAGATCGGGAGAGAGGCGAGACAAAGAGAGATATCAGCGAAGAAAGAAAGAAAGACAAAGGGAGAGAGATCGGAAGAGAGGTGAGACAGAGAAAGATCAGTGACGACGGGCGGGTAGGCGACAACGGTGGGCAGGCGAGCGATGGTGGGCAGGCCCTAGATCCAGGTTAGCTTGGTTTATTTTTTTTCTTTTTTTCCTTTTTATAAGCCGACTCGGGGCCGACTCGGTCGACTCGACCAAGTCAACCAGATTCATATCGGGACTCAACTGAGTCATACCCGAGCCGGCCCTGAGTCAATTTATTTCCTCCACATAGATCGACTCGCATCTCGTTCTCGGATCGGCGGTGGCTGTTTTGGAGACGACTCGGTCGAGTCAAGAGCGACTCGGCTGAGAGTTTGAACCCTGAATCAAGATGCTCTGATCTGATCATAATGGGGAGTACGAGGGTCAGTTCCTACGATTTGGCCAAAACAATGGCACTGGTATTCACTTCACAGTTCAAAAATATGAGGTAGCCAAAAAGTGAACCGTTCCTTACTGGAAAAAGTTTAGCGTTTGCTGTCAATTGCGGGATTGATAAATCCTTTTAGGCTAAGGCATTGACATATGCTAGTCATCTCTTGAATCGGTTACCGTCGACTGCGATAGGAGGTAAGACTCCGTTAGAGATTTGATCAGTTAGTGTTGTTTGAGATCATGATTCGCTTAGGGTATTTGATTGTCCGACCTATATTGGTGTCAAGAAAGACACAATGGATCCTAGTGCGAATAAGTTGGTGTTTTTGGGATACAAAGAAGACTTGAAAGACTACAAATTATGAGATCCAAAAAACAAGAAGTTTGTCTCGAGCAGAAAGTCACGTTAGATGAGGCTTCGTTGTGCAGCCTATCATCTCCCGGCGGATGGAGATGGGGAAGACCAAAATAGTATCACAGCGGGTGGAGGTTGATACTATTCCACGTTCTCTGGGTTGTAAGTATCATTTGGGATCTCACAGGTTGTGACATCGAGCAGAGATCATATAGCCTATAAGGATGCTAAACATATTAACTCTGCAGCTAGAAGAACCAAAAGGAATCAGCGAAAGTGGGTTGTTAAGAAGACTGGATCTAGGTTGGTGAGCTAGATCAGAAGCTCCAGTTGAAGACAATGTTCTCCGTAGCAATCGTGTTGATAAGATCCATATGCCCTGGCCAGTAGGGTTAGTTGCTGCAAAGAAGGAAGTTTGATGAGCTCGGTGGAGCTTATTGGGATAAACTACGTGTGGCTTGATACCTTGGGCGGGAGTACATAGGCAGCCGTAATGGCGCAACCCGTTTGATGGCGCAGTCCATATGAAGCTATTTGCGCTCTTGAGAATTAGCAGCAGTAAAGTGCAATTTGGACTTCACATAGGTGAAGAGTTGGTAATCTCGATGAGCATTTGATCTTCCAGAGTGATGATAGTTGAACTTGCGTAAGGAGGCGTGCATCCAGTTTATTGAGCTGAAGATTGGTATCATTAAAATTGATAATGGAGTTTGGTGAGAGTTGCTTGAGGTGACAACCCAATTTAGATCCATTGTGATCGGTTGAAATTCAATTGTAACTTTTCATTAGTGATTCATTTAGAACCGGTTGGACTAGTTATGAGACCGTGTCGATCTCGGAAGGGCGGTTGGTCCATTCGGCAGGGAACATGTGTCAATCTCAGAGCGGCGTTTGGACGTTCATGAGGTCGTATGTCAATCTCGCAGCGAAGATCGTGTCGATCTCAGAGCGGAGATCGTGTGTCGATCTCAAATGGCGATGGTTCTATTCGACGTTGGAGTTCGGCTCAGATTTGAAAAATGTTCACCGAGGTGGATAACTGTAGAGAGAGGATCAAAATCAGACTTTTTTTAACTCTTGATTGGAGAGAGAGAAGAGATTATAGCCAGAACAAGCAGAGGCATCGGGTTGGTCGATCAGGCGGTCGACCGACGTTCACAAATAGTGCACATTGGGCATAGTCGGTCGATCGACCCCAACTCTGAGATCTAACAGAGAGTTGGGGGTGCCAGAGTCGGTCGACCAAGCCATAAACCACCCACTCAACAAAGAGCAGGTGATGCCAGGCGGTCGACCGAGCGGACAGCCACACCACTCTAAGAGATTTAAAATAGAGCGGGGGAACTTGAGCTGGTCGACCGGGCAGTGGTTGTCTTAGTCAGTTAGGAACAGACTTGACTTCTTCTGGCCTCTGTTTTGGCTCTCTCTCACTTGTCTATATATAGAAGTTGTAACCCATTTGTGGGTAATCTAGCTGAGTGAGTTTTGAGTGTGAGTACTTGTATTTCTCAAAGTTCTTGATATTCTTCTATAAATCTCTCTTTTGGCCCGGGGACGTAGGCAAGATTGTGGAACCTCATTAAATCTCAGTCTCACTCTCTTTGTGTTGTTTGCGATTGTGTGGTTGTTCTTCATGGCTTCTTAGTGGGGTTCCCAACAGTTTACTTTCTTGCAGCACTGAAACTTGGATATTACTTTTCATTTATGCCCAGAGACCACAGATGTGAAATGATGTCAGACTGCACATCTAAAATAGAGCAAATATTAAAAGCGCGCAAAGCACAGTAACACACATATATGAGGGAAATTAAAACTCACCACACCAACGTGAATCTTATAGTTTGTCAGTGGCTTACATGTTAAAAAGGTGGAGACTGCTAAACAAGTCAGAGGTAATTACTAGTCCATGAAGCTTATCGGCGCAGATTTGGAGATAGAGAGAAGTATGAGGTACGCAGAAGGAAGGGTGTGTTGGAAATTTGGGTCGAACAAATAGTCCCACATCAGCTAGACATGAGGATAGTCTTAAGTTTATAAGGATTTGGGTCACTCCACCTAACAGACTAGTCTTTTGGGATGGTGCCCTGAGTCCTGACAAAAGGTATTAGAGTCATGCCCCGAACTTAGTCGTGCGTGTGAGTGATGTTCGATCCCCCAGGGCGCAGCGGAAGGCGCAATGGGCACCTGTTAAGCTGAATCTATAATGATTGAGCTCTCGAGGGAGATAAACATGATCCAGATTCTTCATGTAAGACGTGTTATCTCCAACGCAGTGAAGAGGAATGCTCCATGTGCTTCATGTAAGACGTATTGTTACCCAACGCAGTGAAGAGGAACGACCTCGATTGAGCACATGATCTTCTCGGATGAGGAGTACGGAAGATCGACTTGCAGGAAGGCCCAGACTCTTTATTTGAAGAGGGATAAAACTTGTTCGACTCTCAAGACGCAGAAAGGTGCATAAAGTCCCTCTAGAACTAGTTGAGCTCTGGATATTGGCAGCAAGACGCTTGCTTCACGCAAGACGAGTCCTGCAAAGGCGGTGAAGAGGACAGGCTGTAAGTTGTGCTTCACGTAAGGCGTGCAATCACCAAAGCAGTGAAGAGGATCTCGATGGAGCATATGTCTTCCAGGTGTGAATATGCTATTCCAGGTGTGAAGATGAGCTTAGAGGGAAACTCTTTTTTCGAGGGAGAGATTGTTGGAAATTTGGGTCGAACAAATAGTCCCACATCGGCTAGACATGGGGATGGTATTGGGTTTATAAGAATTTGGGCTACTCCACCTAACAGACTAGTCTTTTGGGATGGTGTCCCGAGTCCTTACAGGGGGGTGTGAGAATATTTACCAATCAAATTCTTTAATACCTCAAATTAGATGTTTCAAAAAGACCAGGTTAGACATTGACGCTTTATGGACGACACTCCTTAGACATGTGTGGGACAGATCTAATATACATCATCAATTTTATAATGTTTTTCAGTTTGGAAAAATCATGAATTATAAAGACATTTTTGATATTTCTCAAATGCATGTGCATATCTCTACGTGTTGAGATATATTTTTACTTTCATTCATATTAAAGACTGCATTTCAACGAAAAAGAATAACAAAAAAATAGATACTTGTTTAAATTTAAGATAAATTTAGGACGAGCAAGATCATTAAGCTATGCTACAAAAAGCTATAAAAAAGCACTATCTTTCCATTTTTGAATTTGATTTGATCCATCTGTTTGTAGAGCTATTTACTCAACCAGAGACATTTCTGCAACACCTCTAGGAAAGGAACAAATAGGTATGCCATCTTAACCTTTTAGCCAAGGTTTAAACTATTGTAGATTTTTGGCCCAATACCAATATTGCTGATACGATCCAATATAACGAAGATGATACCAACATTGCTGATAACACAAGACGAAGCGGGCGATAAACGACCGATATTTGCTCATTCCGCCATCAAAAACTTACGACTCATACTAATACCGAGATTTCAAACCATGCTAATATCAAAAACTTACGACTCATACTAACACATGTTAATATTATATCATATCCTATAATTTAAAAATATGTGTGATGTTCCATGAGCACGTGTCTAGCACATATGGATTAGTCACTGTCATTCGCGCGTGCGCACACACTAGGCAGATATGTATTCATAACTTTCATTATACAGAAGTGACAGGTATACACTGCACAGTTTGTCATGTCAGCTTGGCCCCATGTGTCTTCATGTTTATGATATATATGTTTCCCATATGTCAGCATTCATGCTTTTTAGAACATAGCATTCATGAAAATCTTCAAACACACACACACACAAAAAAAAATCCACGTTGTGAAAACATGAGTTTGCAACTTGAATATTTAAATGAAACTGCTCTCGAGTAAACAGGTAGAATAATGTTATTCATATTCAAGAGCATATACAAACTACATGATGAAAAGGAAAGAAGATGACAAAAAGGTACAGAGCCCCCCACCCCCCCCCAAAAAAAAAAAAAACTTTAGAATCCAATTGAACTTCAAGGACATTAAATTAATTATTTACTCCACATAAGACATACCTTGAGAGAAATCACAGCATCAAACTTTTTATTTTCCCTAACCAAGTGTTCTGATTCAGAAAAAAAAAAAAGAATCTCATGTATAATTTATACATGAGATTAAAAGTGCACATGTTACATTAATATTAAAAGTGAAAACTTCAGCAATGAGATTTACATAATGTCCATCAATATTTAAACCAAATGGTAGCACAAATTAAACATTAAGGAAAAAAAAGCTTGCAAGTGAATATAATATATAACCAAATGCTATCAGAATTCCACTGTACTATGACAGTAAGAAATTACCAATGGGACACCGCCTCTAATTACAAGAACAATAGAGATCTTTGTGGGCGGGCGGCGGCGGCGGAGTGTGTGCTGGGGCGGCATTTAGGAGGGGGGGTAGATTTGCTAAAGAGTGTAACACTTGGGAGTTCATGTTATAGTGTACAATAATTTTGAGTACTCAAATGCATCTAATGTAAAGTGATTTTAGTGAAGGGCTCAAGTGAAAACTATTCAGTTAAAAAATGAAAGAAAGTTGAATGGTTACGGGTTTGAATACCCAAACCCATTAACTTAAACCTTAAAAGTTCTTTAAAGTTAACAGGTTTGGGTTTAAGAATTCAAGACCCGTTTCTATAAGAGAACCCACTACCTTTTCTACTTATCCTGATCAAAACCCCACCTACCGCCTATTTCCAAGGACGAAAGGACTCTTTGCTAGTGTTTGATTGAGAGTCAGCAAGCGAAAAGGAAGGTTCCTTTTCTAGAAAATAATCCTATGAATGTTACATCCATATGGTTCAATGGCAGATCGAGCTTGTAGGTACGTTTTACTTCCTTTTTAGCTTACTTTTTTTCTCTTTTT
This sequence comes from Agave tequilana, assembly GCA_038442645.1. NCBI lineage: Eukaryota > Viridiplantae > Streptophyta > Magnoliopsida > Asparagales > Asparagaceae > Agave > Agave tequilana. Next base: position 155,129 of record JAVJIF010006198.1, read on the forward strand.
TCTATAGTCTAAAGCAAGGTTTCAAATATCAGCACATCCCAATATATATCAGCAATATTGTATCGGGATTTGAAGTGCCCGTACAATATTAACCGTATAATATCGGCCGATATAAGGGGGATATTGCCAATATTGATACTAAAACACATCGGCTGATACCGATACCGAGATTTTAAATCATGGTCTAGAGTTAGATCTTGATAGATTTCATGTCCTTTTCCTTTTATCAATCCCTCACTGGTTTATCCCTTAATTTGTTCTAAAACCTGCCAAAACCGATTTCTTTTTTGAAGTTTTGGATTAGCCTACTTTGAAGCCAATCTGAAACCATTGAAATTGAGATGTTTCAAATGAAACCTCAACCCTCGACTAGGATGATGATTCATTGTACAGTGACAAAACCTGATACTCCATCCGGGAATAGTAGTGTGCTTTTTGACCAAATTTCTGTCCCAAATTAGTAGTCCATTTTGAATCCCAATACTACTTTTATCATTCCCAATGCTACTTTTATCATTCCCAATACTATTTTTACAATTCTCAATGTTATTTTTACCATTCTCAATACCACTTTTACCATTCAACTTGACTTTCTTAATTTTCGTGTCCGTTCAAAAAAATGAACACAAAAACCGGACAGAGGTAGTATTACTTTTTGTTGTGAGTGTGTTAAGATGGTATGGGCAAAATTCTCATCAGCTTTCATTCAGCTGTAACTTATCATGTCTTGCAGTATCTTAAGGGTGCTGCTAGAAAAGGTCTGTAGTATCGACTCTCTCCTCATTTGGATATTGTGGGTAACACTCATGATGGTTGGTGATCTAGATAGGCATTCTATTTATAGTTATTGTACTTTTAATAGATGTAATTTAGTGACGTGAAACAAGAAGAAAAATGTTATTGCTCAGTCTAGTGCTGAAGCAAAGTATAGAGATATAACCTACACTGCTTGTGAGATGATGTAGACTCAGTTGCTTCTTTCTGAGACGGGTGTCTTCTTAGACAAACTATGGTAATGAATTGTGACAATCAAGCAGCAATATATATTATTAGCAATCCTGTTTCTCACGAGTGATCAAAGCATATTGATGTAAACTATCACTTTATCATAGACATAGTAATGTTACAATTGAATTGTCACTTTCTTTTGAACCTATCTTGTTGTTAGCTTGGGAATATATTTAGTAAAGTTTTGTCCAAAAATATTTTTTTTTCTTTTCTTTGCATCAAGCAGGGAGCTTGAAATAGAGAGTAGTAAAGGAAATTTCTATAATATTAATATTATTAAAAGACTTCTCTGAAAATAATTCTTTTTCCTATCTATGTATTATTTTTGTGCTACATAAATACCGAAACAACCCTAGTTCATGGTATACCATCTTCTCTCTACCTCTACAGAAATGATTGGAGAAGTGACATATAGAATAGCATTACCCCATCATTATTTGATATTCACGATTGCTCAAGGCAAAAAGAAAAAAAGCATGGAAGAAAAGAAAAAGAACAAAAAGTTTAGGATAAGTCTACTAGAAAAATGACCCAGCTGATTGAAATTAGACACACTTGATCACCTTCAGTCAATTCAATTAATTACATGCAGAGCACACACCATAAACATCGGACTTGGGGATTGGGCAAAAAAAGTTGGTTAAGCATTGGATAGTCAAGCTTGACCAACCATGTACATGGATAATAAACATTTTTTTGTCTAAGTGTAGAAGCTGGTACAGAATTGTTTGTATCCAATCTAGTTACAACATGTTTTGATTCAATTATGCAAGTCTATTAGTATCACTCTCCAATCAACTCACTGGACTTGGTCAACTGATTCCAGTTACTCTCTAAACCCCCCAATAGCATACAAAAAAAATCATTCCCACATTGACCCGATTCCTACCCTGTCAAGTCAACACCCTATTTCTCTATATTCCTATAAAACAACCTCACTACCTCGCACGGTTCAAAGACTCAGCCGAGTCGGAGACGAGTCGGCCGAGTCGTATCCGTCTCGGCCCGCTCCGAGACGAGTCCGAGTCACGAGTCGGTCGACTCAACTCAGAGGAGACCGACCCGGCTGAGAATCGGAGTTGACTCGGTCGACTCGGCATTATGATGATGATTTTGTACCTCACGCAATTCAATGTGAAAATAACTATATTAGCATGTATTTATGAATGTAGTTTGTGCAATTTACTATATTGTGCATGTATTTTGATATGCTTTTACCGACGACGCGTGTATTTATACTTTCGTTTTATATTTAGTGTGCTACGTGATATATTTTGAACATGTAATACATGAATATGAATATCTACATTTTTTAAAGATCTGTCGTGATTTTTTCAGAATTTTTTTAGCTTTCTATGTAGCGTTTTGCGCGTATCGCCCGATACCGATCCGAGTCGCCGAGACCGATCCGTCTCAGTGTCCGCCGAGTCGGTGGCCGAGACCGCAACTGTGAACCATGCTACCTCGTTAAATTAACTGCCCACTTCATCTACTTAAACATCTGTGTAGAATGATTGACGAGCAGCACAACCCTCTATTGCTTGCTCTCTGGTTACACCACACACACATCCTACTTATACACACACCTCCCTTCTCTCAAGACCCCAAACACACACCATCTTCTCTTGTCCAGAAGCTCTTTATCTCCCTCTCTCCTTAATATCATTCTACGGGGCTGCCAATTCTACCACACCGTAGCAACCTTTGCAATCTACAGAACCCCTTTCTCTCTATCTCATACTCGAGTATTAACACTCATGAAAAAAGAAGAGGGAAGAAAGAAAGCTACGATCAACTTCAAACCTCCGCAAGCCGTCAATTCCAGAGTCTCTCTGAAACTATTGGCAATTTAAGGACCTTCAGTCAATCGACGATTCGACCAAGAAAGATCTTAGCGGAGTTTTGTTACAAGAAAGATCTTAGTGGAGTTTTGTTACATTTGGTCGAAACAATGGAGTTAAGTCACTCCCTTGATCAGATTATGGAGTTTTGACACTTCGCCTGCTAGTTTTAATCACCACAAGTTTTGATACTAGATTTTGAGTTTTGACAATCAATCATGAGTTCCAATACCTGATATTGCCACGAGTTTTGATACTAGGTTTGAGTTTTGTCACTCAAATTTTCTATTTGAGCTTCAACACTTGGCTAAACTATTATGAGCTTTGATACTCAGTTCTTCATTAACAAGTCTTCGACCTTCGATCTCTATCACTAGTCTATCAGAAATTTCTGGGCAACCATAAATTCGAGGATCTAACTACAATTTTAGTGAATTGTTTGACAACAATGAAATCCTACTCTACCCTAGCTAAATTTTATGTCTAATAGCATGCATGAAAAAGAAGAAGATTCTTCATCCTAAGCTTCATGGAATCATTGACAAATCTTGTTGGACCCCAGTTGGAGCTCATCATCAAAGGCTCAGCAGGTCAACTCCCGAATATAACAATCATGTTTCAAAGATTATCCTGGGAACCCGCTGGCATCAATACTTAGTGCAAAGACACCCATATTCAGTGTTGCATACCAGAGAGAGAGAGAGAGAGAGATTGCATGTGCCTGCTGATACGGTCACCACCTTTTCTAGTGTTTTTTGCCACCTTGGAGGAGCCTATCAGCAGCCATTTGTCGTCTATGTGGCACGGACACTTCTATCATGGAGTTTGTGTCGTATCTGAAACGTGTCGGACACGCGTGTCGTGTGTCTTTTTAAGAATTTGGCACATGTCCACGTGTCGTGTCCATTTCAACGTTGTCGTGTCCGTGCAACATAGTTTGTCGTTGCCCTGCCACTGCTCCACCTCACCCCCGTAGCCTCCAGGTCTGGTCAGTTAGAAGAAAAGAGTTAGAGCTGATCGAGCCCTAGCTTAATTAATAGAGGCGGGTCAGGTTTGACCCACTTCTCCAACTTAAACCTATAGCCGTGATGGGCAATGGCAGAGAACCATAAGGAAGCAGGATATAAATATACCAACAAATTCCATTAAGTCCAGAAACATAGACTATTTTACTAACATTCTGAAGAAATCAGGTTTTCTTCATCAGCTACTGATCAACATAGATCCAGAAGGGCATATACTAAATCATTAACATATACAGATAGACTTGGTCAAATAACAGAGTCTAAAAATGTATAATTCAATGCCTAGAAACCAATGAAAAATAATGACGGAACTCACAGAATGAGGGAAATTCTTCAATAGGTGAAGTACAGAATAGGTAACAAAGAGCAGAAGATTAAGAAAATGTACCCGCTGTTGTGCAAGAATAATCAATGGATGAAGTCAGAAGATCCAGTCCCTGTGTAAGAAGATGACAAGTATAAAAACTATGTTATGTATAAGAGAATAATTTTGGAATACGAAGTATAAAAACGTATCCAAGAATATAAGGCACACAAGGGAAAAGAAGATTGTCACAGTGACCTCATTCATTCAAGTTGAACATTCAACCACAAGACTTTCCAAATTTAAGCTTGCAACATTCAGTTTACAGACTCAAGTTCTTCCAAATCTATGGGAACCTAATTGTACATTTAGTTTCAAAGATAATTAAAGCAAAATGCATAAAGATACTAGAATGTACAGGACCAGAAACCCAGAATGGTTTATAGGTGTATATACTGGCATTGGTGTCATCTGCCTCATAATCACAGTCTATATTGCAAAACGAAGGAGTCAATTAGTTCACTAACAAAGGATCGAATTACATTACAAGAGTTGGCTGGCAATGTTCCCTGGATATTTAGCAGTCAATTGTTTCATATGTACACACTTTTACATCTCAAAAACAACATCTATAATGCTTTTCATTGATGTATTTAAGCAGAAAACTCTATGTTTTAATCAAATGTACCAGAAAGGACACAAGATCAAGAAGATAGCAAGGTTCGCTACTATAGTAAATTGTGCATATTGAAGCATATTTAAATAAATTGCTTTTCATGTTTCTGATAAACCAGTGAATTACAATCATGAAAAAATAAAGGTAATTTAAACACAATTAAATGTCCAATGAAATATAGCTTTTCCAAGCAAGTAGAACGTCCAAATAAAAAATGTTATGCACCATAAATGATATTAACAAAATCAGAAAAGGTAAGAAATTTTGGTTTAGACAAGGTTTAAAATCTAGGTAGCTGTATTAGTTTCAAGTCCCCCGTTTTGGTATTAATATTGGGAGTTCCAGCATTTAGGTGATTTTAGATAGGAATATCGAATTGTTAATATCAGCAACTTAATTTTATAAAAAAAAATTAAGTTTTACAAAAACTAGTAAATAGTTTTTTTTTTTTAATATTCATGAAGTATAGATAGAGTTTTGATGAAATATTGTATATGGTAATCAATTAATTTAACCATGATCATATTTAATTTATCTATCATAAATTCAAACTTCAAATAATTAATTTATCATAAATCTAACAATGATAAACAAAACAAATTAATTAACAATACATATTTGAAATTATAAGGTCTAAACAGATCTAATATACAAAAAAAATGTGTTGAGTTGGGTTGTGTGTAAATAGAACTTCAAAATTTTCTTGTATATGAAGTAATATGATAATTTGTATGGGTAAAATCCATAATGATGCAAAATAGATATTACAAAGGGGAGTTCTATAAAAATTTCCCCAATGTGAGGGTGACCTGAGTCTAATATATCAGCTACTCAAACTTCAGGACATAAAAGGATAGAAATGTGAAACACATCACACCCTTTTCTCTTCGTATCCATAACACACACGCAAGTCTCATCTAGATTCAACAACATATCATGACCAAAAAGAAAAACAAAGAAGAAAAAAGAGAAAGAACTGATTGCATCACACCTAAAGGAGCTATGCAAGCTCCTTTCCTTCTCACTGAGGTATGACTCATCTACCACAGATTGACACTGCGAACTCCGCGTATGTTGGAGTTGTGGAGCCTAATTATTGCCTTGACAGATTGTCGCCCAGCAGGCCAGCACAGAGTATCACGCGGGTCGATCTGTGCTGTCAGGTCGCCGTAGGGACTAGGGTTGGAGGGAGGAACCCCTCTCCGAGGACTCAGGGGCGGAGCCCTGAAAGCTAAACTACTTTGTGAAGTCTCCTGAGGATCCCGGAGTGAAGGCAAATCACTCTCAGAAAGAGGTTGGGCGAGTTTGGAGTCTCATGTCCGGAGAAGCAGTTTGATGTCGCTCAGGAGGAGCACTTCAAAGCGACAGTGCAGAGAAGCGTCTCGGATTTGCACAGCGGTGAAGCAGTCCAACCTGGTAGCTTCGCGACCCGTGAAGCTCGAGTCACGTGTCAAGAGCAGTTTGGGGAGTTCACAACTTGTAACCCTACTTTTCTCTATAAAAGAAGATGTGCCTCCATCAGAGTCATATGTTCGTTCATGATTACATTGTCATGTTTAAGGACTTAACCCATCGTAGTGAAGTGAGAGAGAGCACCTTTCTGAGACTGTAACTAGGTTTGTTTGGAGTTTACGACCTAAAATAAAACGTGCTATGATTATTGACGCCTATCACTTAGACACTGTTGAAGAGGCCTTTGATATTGCATTAAGGTTGAACTTGACTTTCAAAACGCTAGTCAATGCTAAGGCCAGGTGTTTTAAATGTCAGGAATATAGACATTATGTTTATCAGTGTCCTTCGGAGAGTCAACATGCTAGACTTTTGTCTAGTTATGAAGTGGCGTCTCGAGGGTTATTGAGGAAGTCAACGATCCTTCCAATACTGTAAGTATAATTGAAGACACAGCAGTTGGTGCCGACACACTGGTTATTAATGAAATTCACATATCTGATAGAGTCAGTGATGACGTGAATGAGATAGTTGAGTCTACTAATTGCATTTGCCTGTTGCATATATTAATGAAATCACTTGGCCGATCACAATTACAATAACACCCACAAATTTACTGCATACCCATATAGTACTTTGCAGGAATTTGCGGTTGATAATAAGATAATGGTTACGAGTCGCTGTGAGGATGTGAGGAAATTGCACGCTTGGCATAAAGATTTTGATAGGGCTCTGAAGAGGATTGCTTCTATTACTTACAAGTTGGATAGCCCATGAGAAGCCCAAAGTTATCTGATTTTTTTCTCCAACCCTAATCTCTCTTTTCATTTTATTCTTATAAAATCTTAGTTTTTCCTTTTTATTTGCATTCGAAGGTGATTGTGATCTTGTATTACATCAGTATGACTGTCAAATCACAAAGTAACTAAGGCAGTTCTTGAACTGAGATCCACAAGTCCTGTGCAAATTTCAATCAATAGTGTTCTACACATGCATATCCTAAAAAATTGCTTTAAAGATCCGGATAAATGAATGGAAGTAGCCATACAGCATGAATGCTAGCAATTTTGATATTCTTTTCCACAGCATCAATGCCTGTTACTGTGGCACCCATACGAGCAAGAGGCTGTAGAAGAGAAAGAAACCAGTACATTGGCATTTGAAATACACAATGACAAACAGTTACAAAGAGTAAGGCCTATGCACTAAAAAGGCATGAAACTGATATTTAATGACGTTGGAAAACAAAATAAACTTGAATATTACCAATCTTCTACTGTATATTATCAATGGAAAATTGATCCTAAGAAGCAATTGAAGGCAGTGTTTTAAAAAAACCCGTTATGTAACTCGTTATAACTCGTTATACAACGTAACGTCGACCAATTGTTATGTAACAGGTCTAAAAGACGCAATGTTTGATAACTATGGTTATTTTGCCCGTAACTTACGTTACGTTACGTTATTAATATAACATACTATAACCTACGTTATGGTGCAAGTCAACTTTTTATAAACCCCCCATATTCTCCCAGTTTATGGCAAAAAAAATCTCCACAAATTCGCTCGCTCGTCGTCCTCTCTGCAACCTCGCCGTCGTCTCCTCGTTCGGCGTCGAGAAGAAAGAAGAAGACATACCTCTCTTTGGTTGACAACAAAAGACGAACTACCTCTGGTGGTTCTCTGTCGTGTTGGTTCTCACCGGCGTCATCTCTAAGCGGTAGTTTTCCGTCTCCAAGCACATGTAAGCTCTCTCTTCTCTCTCTTCAGTCTCCCTCCCGGATCTCTCCCTCTCGATCACTTTTTGCTTTCTCTCCTGAGGGGGAGAGAGCCGAGAGAGATCGGGAGAGGGAGAGAGATCGGAGGAGAGAGAGTAGAGAGAGTGATGAGGGGAGAGCAGAGAGATCAGGGGTAAAATATCGGATAGAGTGAAGGACACAGGGTGATAATTAAATAGCATATTGTAAATTGAATTATGAATTATAATGAATAGAGTGACTAAGAAATTATGAATTATGATTGAATTATGAATCTTTGTGTAGATTGAATAGCATGATAAAAATTATGAATTATAATGAAATATACGGATCATATTGTTTATGCAGATGGAATTATGAATTATAACTTGTGAATGTGAAAAATTATGAATAGCATGATAAAAATAATGAATAGCATGATAAAAATTATTAATTATAATGAAATATGCGGATCATATTATTGTTTATGTAAATGAAATTATGAATTATAACTTGTGCATGCGAAAAATTATTGTGATACTTGCTAAAAATTGTTGTGAACTTGCTAAATGTGTTGTATATTGTTTTGATATTTTTTAATTTTTTAAAATTATTTTTCTATTTATAATTTTTTTAATATAGTATATATATTTATTTTTATTAAATAAATATTAAATCACGTAACCTACGTTATGCGTTACGTTATAACCTATGTTAACATAACAGAAGAAAAACGTTATCATTACGTTATCGTTATTTTGAACATTGATTGAAGGTTTCACATGCATGAAACAAATTCTAGAAGTAAGTCAATATAAAATATGTGAACGAAATGCATAAATTATTTCTAAACAGAAAAAAATGGTTTGATTAAAAAACCTTTTTCATAATGTTTGCAATTTCTTACACCTTAAATCAGCAACCATAGAGGTATGAGTAGGCAATGCATCATTGTTGCTAGAGCTTGTTTTTGCTTTCCAGTATCTTGCCTTCGTCAAAATAGTGCAACATTGCCATATAAAACTACCATTTCTATCTTGTGTTCAGGTCCATTTACACAACAAATGGGTAGCAGATAATAAAATTTGAATTTCAAGGATAGCCCATATATAGTGCCATTAGTGACAAATTGATAGAAATGATAAATAAGAAGAAGGATTTTCTCAAAATAGAACATGTTCCTTCAATTTTATAAGCAAAGATCCAACAATGCTTGAGAGGCAAGGACTAAGGAACCCAAGGGGGGCGTCCAAAATAGTTCGGAATCTTAAGAGAGCGCAAAACAAAAGAATTCAAGGCCATGCCTCTAGATCTAGAAGAGATGCTTTTAGCCTGTCATTTCGGATGCATCCATTAGGCTTGCAAAGTTTACAGATTGAGATTCTGACATCTTATTGAAGAAGAGGAAAGCTCCTACCTTCTTGTATTAGATCGTGAGTCCTCAAAATGTGATGATGACGATGAGTCTACTTTGAGTTATATACCTATATGTTTGTTATCAATTTTTGTTCCTTCCTCTTTCTTGTACATATTTTCTAGATATTTAATATAAATATCCATACGACGGAACCCTCACCTTTAGCAAAATGATCCTCCAATTTTTTGAAGATGGTATGATCAGAAACATATAACTAATCAGAGTCATCTTTCCATCAAGTACACCAACAAAATATCTGTACCTTTCCTAGATTTGGCTCATCTTGACTTGATAGCTGATCCGATAGAAACATTGTGATCATGTTCAAAATTCTTTATTGTGCAAGTAAGGGTGCCACCGGATGCGGATTATCCGTGGATATCCGCATCGAAATCCGTCTCCAATCCGGATACGGACATCATTTCACATCCGTCAATATTTGCATCCGAATCCAAAAGTTAGGTGCGGATGCGGAAATGATAAAAGCAATATCCTATTCGTATCCGATCCGATATCCGAATGTTGGGTTTAATAATGATATCCGTATGGAAGAGACTATTCTTCAATGAAATAAGGCATTAGATTTTGATATATTAAGTTGGAGAAAAAATAATAGTAAAAAGTATTCGATTCTTGCAAGAGTAGCACAAGATATTTTGAGTATTTCGACATCAATCGTGGCATCCAAATCAGCATTTAGCACCAAAGTCGTGTAATCCATTACTATAGAAGCCAAATGACAATATATACGGTGGAAGTATTGATATGTGCACAATAATATTATAGTATATATGACATTTAATATTGTTGTAGATGAGAGAAAAAGTAATATAAATATATCCGTTTAGTTTATCCTTAACCATATCCATTTTACATATCTGATTAGTATCCGCATTCGATCCGCTAATCTCCGATCCATATCTGATATCTGATTTTGACGGATACGGATATCATTTTTCACATCCGCCAATATCCGTATTCGTATCCGAAGGTTGGGTGCGAATACGGATATGGTAAAAGTAATATTCGATCCGTATCCGATCCGACGGCACCCTTATGTGCAAGTCATTATTACCCAAACGCACACAAGGAATCAACCCTCAATGAAATCCTCAAATACAATCATCCAACAGACAATCTATGATCCATACAGTCGATATTTAATCATACCGCCTTGGGCTTTGACAACTAACTTTTTATTATCATAGTTAATATATTGTTGTTATTTTCTCTTACCATAGCTCAATTAGCTCAAGTATGCACATGCAGTTTCAATATTCTAGGCATGTCCTTCCTTTATAATAAGTATGACTCAACTCCTTTCATCTAAACGTAATCAGTTGATCACACAAGTTCCTTTTGAAACAAAGCATAAATGCATAATAATACAAAACACAAGGGAATTCTTGCATAAATTCAAAGGTCCACATGAATTCATTTTAAATATGCCTCTTCGAATTAAGAAATCATTATAAAATTGGATCGTTAAGAAGCATGAAGTAACAACTAAATATGGATTTGGTAAAAGCACCTTGCATAGTAATACACCACTTAGCTACCTAATGTAGAACATATGCTCAACATCAAAAACCCAACAAATAACTCCTTGGATCTCCCCCTCATGAGATCCTTCAAAAAACATTGCAAGAAAAGTAATTCCCTATATCATATGAACCTAATTGAAATATAATAAATTAAGTAAAACTCTGACCTCAGAAGTCCTATGATTCCCAAGGCCAAAGAGTCCATGAAGTTCTCTTTTAAAAGCTTCCAATTACTTTTGACAAGTTTTCTTAATTCTTCTCCGGATTTTATGCAAATACTAGCATGTGTAAGGTTTGATCTCAAAGATAAGTTACTGATTTTACCAAGATCTAGAAAGATCATAGATCGATGACATGTGAATGAGATAGATCATTATCTTCGGGTGCTAGTGTCTCGATTTCCCTCCCCTATGTTCACATTGGTGCTTCTTTCGGCTCAGCCTCAGTCCTGACCCCCGGGTATCAGATCAACAGGGTCGAGGTAAGCCACAGTTGGTCATTCAGTGGCTTCGTGAGAGTAGGACAAGAAAGACAAAGCAAGTATACCATCACGAACGAATCGACGCCTTCTTTCGAGCAGATCCGCGAGAATTCGTAAATTCACTTATCTCAACCCAAAAACTATTCTTTAAGAATTTGGCAGTAGACGACAGAACTCCTATTAGGCCACGAAGAAATAGCCCACCTCTTTCTTGAAAAGAGATGGGAAACATGCTCAATATCATTTGATTAAATAGTTGACCCAACCCCTGGTCTGATGATTGAAGAAACCCTCTAATTCCATTGGTATTTTTTCACGAAAAGCAGACATGAGATAATAAATCCAGTGTTTCACTAAGATCTCGAATAGCGATCCCGAATTTCAGTTGATAATATTTCGCCCCCAACCAACCATAGGGAGGGAAGGCAAGAAATATCATCAAAAGTCACAATTCACGTTTGAATTGTCTTTGTAATAAAACAATGCATTGGCACACAAGTTCATACATTTTCAGTTCATATTTGTCTACATAACGGGGTTTCAACAACTTACAAGTCTTAAAGGAAAATTTCACCTCTAGTTCTCTCTTAGTTGCTTCTCCTTCACTTTGTCGTCCTTTTCTCCTTCTCAATCTCTCTAATGGGATGTCTGAGTCCACAATCCTTTCCGTCTCATTCTTTCACCGCTCAAAAACCTCTCAACAATTTTATCCCACCACATGATTTACCTCTTTTAATTCACCTTTATTTAGTAGGCACTTAATATGACTAGTCAACACTAATATCAATTGAATATAAAACTCAAAATTTTATCTCAAAATTTTAGATATATAAAACTCACATAACCTCCTGCATGCACATGCTTTTCTCATAAGCCATAATACCCTAATAATTAAGTACTTAAAGTAATCTAGACTATATAGTAACTATCCATTTATACACAATACCTTTTAACAATACTAGCGTACTGGGCACATGCTATTGATGTTTAAAGGAAAAATGAAAAGAAATAAATAATTAAATAAAATTACATATTTATGCTAATCAGCATTAATCATAATATATATATATATATATATATATATATATATATATATATATATATATATCATTGTTTATAAAACTTTTGTGATTTATATAAAACCATAAAGCGATAAGAAAGTTGGTGTTAAATTATTGTTTATCTTAATTTAAGCGTGATATATCTTACATAAAAAGGTAAAAAAAAAGACTTATTATAGAATCACATGCTTATCCAAAAAGAAATAAGATATAGGAATGATAATTGATAAAACTATAATTTTGATATGACTTTTTCAAAATAATAGTGTTCTATTATTAGTATCTATAAACTTTTGGAGTTTTTTGTGGGGGAATAAATTATTTATTTTAATTTGCCTACTTTCTAGAGGTCGAAATTACTAATTTATATTTATTTGTCTTTAATAGTAGTATAAATATTATGATAATATTTTAATAATTTTAAGAAATTTATAACATTGATAGACAAGTCATGGATTTTTCTTGAAACTTGATTATATATAACCATAAAATTTTCAAGATTAATAGTTGTCTTCATTTAGCTAAGAAATTTATCTTCCTCCATTATCTTGTTATTGTATGTAATAATTTGATTGCTTTGGATATATTAATAGCTGCAACTTTAATTCTGAGGAGGTGGTTTTGAATAGAAAAAAATAGAGATAGATGTTTAGAGATTTTAGGTGCGATGAGTTGAGAGAGAGCAGCTTTAGGTTGCGTTGTTTCAAATATACATGGAGAGATATTGGTGAGCTGGTGGTTTCAAATAAGTGGACAAAAAATAGATATAGATATTTAGTTTGAGTAATTTTTTAGATGAAAGAAAAAAATTGAAAGAGAGAAAAAGCTGCGTGAGCAGGAAGGAACATGAAGGAGAGAGAAAAGGGAGGAGAGAGAAAATTCAATTCTTTTTCTTTTGAAATTACCTAAACAACCTTGTTTTCAAGTTATCTCTCTAAAGTGTTATAAGAAAAATGAGTAATATTCAAAGTTGGCAAAATTGACAAACATAATCTTTTTAGAATATTCCAACGATGTTTTTATAGTAAGTAGTATAGATAATTATACTTAAGGGTAATTATGATATTAATTTTAAAGAATCAAATGTTCTTTGTTCATGAGGTTAATTAAATTTAGAAATTTCTTTGTTACATTCTACTAATCTTAGTATAAGTTTTGCCTTCAAAACCTAACATACCTGAGATTTAAAATAGGTCCAGTTATCTCCTCTTCTCTTCCTTCCGCTCCTACTTAGCCTCTTGCTTCGAATGATTTTGCCACTTCACTTGGGCCAAGCTCATTATTTCATTCATCAAAGACCTTTTGTTTGCGATCAACAAAACAATACAAGTGGGCCTTTCAATGTAAAACTTATCCTCCTTGGAGAACTCATATTGTAGCACATACATGAGATTTGAAATAGGTCTAGGTATCCCTCGTCTCTTCCTCCCACTCCTACTTAGCCTCTTACATCAAATGATTTTGCCATTTCACTAGGACCAAGATCATTGACCAATTCCTCAAGGCTTTCTCCTTACGGTCAATAAAGTAGTACAAGTAGGTCTTCCAATGTAAGACATATCCTCGATCAGCAGAGGCTCATATTTAAGGCACAAGGTTGGGATCTGGAATCCTCAACATATACAGATATATGGAAAAACATTACGCACTCTCTAATTCTGATGGCACAGCACTCCTATAAGATACGTCTAACACGTTATCTAAAATTTCAAACGGTCCAAAAAAGTTTTTGCTCAACTTGCCTTTTTTCGCATACCTCATTATTCTGGTGGCAAATACTTTCACAAACACATGATCAACCACGCTAAACCTCTACTTGCTTCTTTTGCTTTCAACATAAATTGTTTCCCTGCTCTAAATTGTTAGAGCCTACTCAGATTCACATGAATCTTTTCAACAGTTCCTCACAAGGTTTAGCGAGGAAATTGGAGTCAAATTACGCATAGAGAATATGCCCTAAAACCACCTTGAATAAATAAAGACAATGAGACTACTCATTCTAACATCTAGACAGTTTCTACCATTTGTGACGATACCCATTAAACTCAAACTTCGTCAAGCTCTACGCATCTAGAATTTTGTAATCTAATCTAGATTCATTAGAAGGATTTTTCTAGGAAAACTGAGATGAGGTGTATTGATACACAGTGCAGTCACTGACATAGGAAAAATACAGTCTTCATCATGGAATCACTATATATGGATGTCTACATATATTCAGCTCACTTATTGGGTTGATTAGGCATAACCCAGCCCAAAGTGACCCAAACAAAACTGAGTTTACTTTTGGAATCCAAGTCCAACTGGTTCTGACAATCTGCGTGGGCTATCAGTAGAACATCAATGATGTACAAGCTTAACACAAAAAAAAGTATTGACAAGTCAGAATCTATTATAATGATTAGTTGAAAGGCATGCAATGATATCTGTAGATCTTTGAGCATCCATCAAGATTGAAATTATACTACAAAGGAATATTTCATTTTGTTATAGGAAGGCTTAGGTAGGGTCGAATATAGAATTAGAAGGTATTTACTTGCTAATTGAACACAAAAGACTCTCCCAGGTTATAGTGGAAATACCTCTGAGAGAATGCCCCATCCACATCCAACATCAATAATTTTCAACCCTTCAAAAGGCCTAGCACAGTGTGGATCTTTTCTGGAAACAAGAGCAAGTTGTTAGAATCCAATAATATAAGTTGGTTAAGCGTATAACAATCAATCCTAAGTGGCATAAATTTCTATGAAAGAATATAGTTAAAAACAATCAAGACTCCTTATGGACAAGGTTGTTGCTTTCAGTAAGATCATTCGCCTAGTGTCCATGTACAATAACTCCCATTAACCCAGGTCATACACTGACTTGTAGTAGCTTACATCCCCCTTTTACTTGTTCTCATAGTTTCCTACTCCATGAACTCGATCAAAGATTTCATTTAAGCTATAATATTTTTTTTGAATAAATATCCTAGAGACGGAGTCGAACCTTTTATATAAAAGAAAATTAAACAGACATAAGAATGGCTCCAAGAACCCTAAACAAGTCAAGATATTTATAGACCAACAAAAAGACACTATATGCTGTGAATTATTCATATTTGTTGTCAGTTTAATTAGATGGTTATAGACCAACAAAATCCATCATTTGTTCTTGTATATGAGTGCATAAAGACACATATTCCGTGATTGAAATACCAAATAAAACAAGGCATCCAATAGTGTTTGTTGTAGCAACAACTTTTTTTTTATGTTCGGCAATACCTACTCAACATTTGAGTTAGTATTTTTTCCATAGTCAGATCAGATTGTAGAAGAAAAGGGTGACATTGAGATGCCGCTATGAGTTTATCAGAGTGTGGGAAACCATTTGAATCCTTCTCTAATAGATTCAAGGTCCTTCAGTCATTTCTAGGATCTTAAATATTGACATTGGAGAAACGAACTGGTTTTATGTGTGGACTGGTTCGGAGTCATATCAGTTTGATAACTTGAGTTAACCTAGATTTTTCTAGACCATCAAAGTCCCAACTTCATCCTTGATAGAGATATATAGACAGGGGGAGAGAAGTAGTGCAAATGAAATGGTAAAGCTCGCTCAATATAAACAGACAATAAAATCTAGACTCTTATATCAAAATTTCAATTTCAGCTCCTTAACATCAAGAAATTAATGAGAAGTCGAGCTGAAAACCCAGGCAAGAATAAATGTCTTATGTCTCTTGATATTAAAGGCCCTTAATCATCAAACATCCTATCTCTGATTCCAAATTATCATGCCAGCTAAAGAGGAATTAAAAAGTCATTAACCACTACATAGATGAAAAAAACCTACGCATCAACAGATATCAGTGGAACTTGTTCTCAACCATTGCTCCCTCCAATCAAATATCTGAAGCCATTATTCCAGTTAAACAGGATACAGAGTGAGTTATGTCATTTACAAATTCCAGTGCAATTTTATTTGTTTGTTTGCAATGCAAGACATGCAAGTAATCCCACTAATGCCTTTTGTACATTTTATTGCGTCAAAAGTACTCTTTTCCTCCCTCTAAACTCCAACTTCCTCACATAGTTACATCTATTGGACGTAAAGCGTAGCAAATTAGGACTCAGTATAACTGAATGAAACATTTTCCTAGAAGTGAATAAATGCATAAGAAAAAAGATATCCTGGTGCCCCACACATCAGTTGGGGTTTGCAGAGCAACCATGTATGAAAATAAAAAAGTATGATGAAAGCAATTATGAGAACGCTAAACTTCCTTCAAATCGATATTGTTCCCAAGAATCAGTGGTATGCTATCCTTTAGCCTCATCAAGAGAACATGTTTCCAATACTTAGATTACAAGCCATACATAAATGACTCGAGTCGAGCCCCTCAAATGTTCAAAACTTTAAAGTTTCTAATTTCTAATTTACTAGAAATAATCTATTGTTTCATATTATATCCGGGAAAAATAAATTAAAAATACTATGGAAACAATAGTAATGCGTGTAATCACCAGACCTTAAATGTCGGCATAGCGTTGAACGAATGAAAGATAGTCGAGTTGGATTGATCAAATGTAGTGGTTTGAATGGTCCTTCAAAGTCCCACCTGCTTGTTACAGATACACAAAAGGTCACTTTATACATTTGCAAACAAGTCATTCACATGCTCAGTTATTTCTCTCCAAATATATAACATACCCTCCTAAAATTGAGTTCAAACACATAAAAGTTAAACTGATATAATATAATCTTTGTACATAAATCGTGAGTGACTGTACATCAAGGTGAAGGTGTGAACATCTTAAAAAAAGACTTGTGGATGAATAGTGAACCAATACTTATTTTGTGTTAATTAATATTGAACCCACCATTAACACAATCATCACTTGTTTCTTGAAGGATCACAATCAAATGTTCCCCCCAAAAAAAGAGCAAAATGTTCTCCATTTATATAAGAATCTTTTGCACAAATGACCATATGTGAAAACCTTCGACCTAAAGACACGCCTGGACTCCAAGACAGGAAATCAACTTAAGCACAATAATAATAAATGAATTATATTTTCAAATGATTCATTAAAACGCAATTTCCTAGAAAAAATTGAAAATTGCTGAGAAACAACCAATTATCCCTAAAATAAAAGCGTTTTCGAAAAGAAGAAGAAAACAGATCAATTCGAGCATGATTCAAGAACATAGGTCACAGAGATTGACATAGAGAGAGAGAGCACCGACCAAGTTTCGGCGATGGCAGCAAACTTGGCGACCTCTTCGGCGTTCAAAGAGGAGCGCAAGGGCTTGGGATTGACGCCCACTTGGGGTGTTTGATTCGTCGTTGGCGGCGGAGGCGGAGGCGCATCGGAGTAGAATCTCTGCTGCTGCAGCGCCCCAAGAGGACGAGACGAGGAAAAATTAGGGTTCCGAATTTGGGATCGAGCTCTCAAGAGATCTCGAGCGAGCGGAAGCGATCTGAGGGCCATCCGTCTTTTCCTTTTTTTTCCCTGAGCGATTTCAAAGTTTCGATTTTGTTCACCGACCGACACTGGAACCGGGTTCAAACGGTGGTGATCCGGATAGGATCGGATTCGGATCCCAGTCTCCTTATCCGATGCAGGTTCGAATTCGTGTAGAGCTTGCTCTTATCAGGTTAGGATCCAGATTATACATGAATCCGATCCAAATTCGACTTGTTCACAGCCCTCTCCCAAAGCCTACACAGGATGGTGATAGCATAAGCTGAGTCACCGGTAAGAAACCTCTTATTATTATTATTATTATTTTCCTTCTTTTTATGATGATTGTATCAATTATTTTTTTCTTTTTCTTTTTCTTTTTCCAGATTAATTGATCAGATCCTGTTTCACTAAAGGGAAAGGAATCAAGTAAGCCCTCTAGATCTTCTCCTTTTGTTTGTTTGATGATATATTTTTCTTTAGATTATACATATATGTGAGATTGAATTGGCTAGATTAAAGCTTTCAAGAGAAACTAATTTCACCACATTTTTTTTTATGACATCTACGCTTTCCTTATTTTACACATCAGAACCAGCCATAGCTTTCTAAAGTTCAAAGGCAATTCAATTCTGAGTAAAAGTACATTAGTTTAAAAGGAATTCTACCTTAAAAGGAATTGATTGTTTTGTTTTTGAACAGCTCTTGCTTTCCATGGCATTTGACTGCAATCATCCGAAAAGCCTCCCTCCTGACGTCCTCTTCGATGTGTTCTTGCGGCTTCGTGTGAGGACTCTTTGCAAGTTCAGCTGCGTCTCCAAATCTTGGTCTGCTCTGATCTCCGACCCCTTCTTCCGCCAATCTCATCACCAGCGATCCAAACAAAACCCTCTTCTCTTCGTAGCCACAGTCCACGAGAGCACCCGTCAACGCGGAAACCAAGCTTTCTTCCTCCTCGACAAGAAGGGAAGAACCCTGGATCCCGTCACGGAGTTCACACTGACGGAAAGCACCGGCCATCAGACGGCCGTGCTCAGCTGCACAGATCTGGTCTGCACGTACGACTACCACAATGTCTGCGTCTGCAACCCCGCCATGAGAAAGTGGATTACCTTGCCCAACACCGGCTCACAGTACTCCGGCAACGTCCCAGGGCGTGAAGATGATGCGACTGGCCCTCGACAAGAATTGGCGTTCGGACACACGGCTTCTTCTCCGCCAGAATACAAGGTGGTCCGCGTCTTCACCACAGAACTCAGAGAAGAACAGGAGTTACCCTACTGGCAGTTCTGGAATATCCCCATATACTACTTCGGGCCTCTGAAGTATGAGGTCTTTACGCTTGGATCCAAGCACTGGAGGGCCATCCAAGGGCCTCCGAACACCATCCTTCAGCTCGGCGGCAAAATACCCACCATCTTCAATGGAATCGTCCATTTTCTGGCATACTGTTCCAAAAATCTCCGGTCGCCTGATATTCCAGCTAGAAAGAACATAGCGGCGTTTGATCTAAAGACAGAGGAGTGGTCCATCCTTCCAATCCCACGAGATATCGATTTGGTTTATGAACTTTCTTTGATGCAGGCAGAAGGGCTGCTACTTCTGGCGTGCCTAGAGCGCAAGTGCGGGAAGCTCGACATGTGGGCACTGAAGCACTACGACAAGCGGATGTGGGTGAAGGAGTACAGCATCGATTACACAGATTGCATGGATCCTTACCTGCTGACAATCGTGCAGTTGCGCAACTATGACAATACGCTGCAATACTCTGATTCGAAAGATGAAAGGTTTGAAGTGATTCATGCCGGGGTAGAAAAGCACACGGCAAGCTTGTATGTGGAGAGTTTCAGCTCCCTGAACATAAGAGGGTTCGAGCATAAGGATAAGCCTGTGACGCTACTGCAGAAGGATAGATAGACAGTTACATGGGGGCAAAAAGGTAGGAAACAGGATCGAAGTAAAGGTTCGGATCAAAGTACTGCAAATTCAAGCAAAAATCAATTCTGGCTCAAGATGAAGATGAAGATGAAGAGGGCTCAGAATCAAGCAGTAGATAGAAAAACTATTTGCCTAAGCAATCATTTTGAGTTCTATGCATTTCTTTTGTGTACCATGCCACTGTCAATTCAATACAAGTTGATCTAAAATGCATGTATTATGGCAGAATATATTTTATAGTTCAAAAGTTTTTCCTTCTGTTCATTGGAATATATAGTACTCTTTAGATGTGCTCCTCGTGGAGTGTTTGTTATGAAGAATTTATCCAAAGACCGGCCCTTCCTCTTTATTTTGCTTCATTGAATTACCAATAACATAGTGAACAAGAGAGAATTGAATTAATAGAGAAATTAACTACAACAATTGCCAAGCTCATTGAGAACTCTGTGAAGGAGTGAACATGCAATGTTTGTATTCTATGTTTATATCGATGGGGTATTATGTACTTATCAGGATCTTGTATAGAAGTTATTAGCATCTTCTTTTCTATAATGATGTCGGCACCGCAGAATCTAAGAGCAGTATAAGTTGCTTCAGTAAGATGACACGAAGGATCTCAGAGAAGGAAAACAGATGATAATATTACTTGTTTCTATGGTTTTAAATAAGGGTGATTCCCTTTTTCTTAGAGTAATGGTGAACTCTTAAGGTGCTCGCGCTTCATTAAAAGTTTTTAACAAAAACATCCCTTCAAGTGTGTTTGAAAAACAGAAATTTCACTTGAAATATATTAGTTTCTATTCACACGCAGTTGTTGGAGGAAAATAGATATAAATGTTCAACAACATATGACAAGTTAAATACCCAAAAACCATTCACCTATATAGCAAAAGTTATGTTGACACCTGACTGTCGTAGATCAGCTGACGGGATGCCCTTACGCAAATTCATGTGACGCTTCCGGGGGGGGGGATCCCATCAGCAGAGCGAGTGAACATGTTTACTCTCTTTGGGTGGGTGGGTGTGTGTGTGGGGGGGGGGGGGGGGGGGGTGCCAGACTGCACGTAGGTCAGCCAACGGGGTGACCTTAGGTGGATTCGCGCTGACGCTGCCGAGTAGGGGAAATCCTACCAGCGAAGTGGGCGAAAAAGTTTAGTCTCCGAGCGGGGGATCCCATTGTGGAATTTGCCTAACTGCTCGAAGGTTAGCCGATGGGGTACCTGTAGGAAGATTCGTGTTGACGCTTCTGAGTGGGGAGGGGGTCCCTGTTGCGCGCGTGAGGCAACAACCAATAGAGGATCCAATCGATCTCAATCACAGAAAGAACAATGAAATCAAACCACGAAGAACAAACAATCGCAAAAACAAGATCTAACGAGGTTCGGCCAACGTGCCTACGTCCTCGGGGCAATCAATGGGGAGATTTTGTATTAGAGAAGATGATTACAATGGCTTTGCCTCTTTCAGTACAAGAGAGCCCTAAGCCTTTCTATTTTCGCAGGTTAGAAACCCTTAGATAGAACAGCCCAAAATACTATTTATACCCGCTGCTCCGCAATTTGGGAGCAGCAGATTTTGCCCAAACCCGTCGATCGGTCGACCGGACCGGTCGACCGATGCACACTGAGAGGCTTAATCTCTCCAGGTCGGTCGACCCGGGACGGTCGACCGATTTTTCCCGTGACTTTTGAGCTTCCTGTCGGTCGACCGGAACGGTCGACCGATTCTTCCCGTAAGCTGGCTCCCTCTAGAGCGGTCGACCGGACCGGTCGACCGCCTGACCCCTGTGCACGTTGTGCACGTCGGTCGACCGGACCGGTCGACCGGACCTCTGCCAGAACTGCTGCTGCTGCTGGTTTCTGCTGCTGTCTTCTTCGGCTTTTGTCGTCGACTTCCTCGGCGATCTTTGAAGCACATCACCTCCTCTAATAGTATCTCTCCTCCAACATTCTCCACCTCGGTGAAGATTTTCAAACTGAGCCGAATTCCGAATTCCGACTCGATAGTGGCTGCACCAAAACCGGTTGCCTACGTACCCCTTGCCCAAGGGATCAAGCTGTCCGTAGTTTCACTCCAATGAGCTTCAGCGAGCTCATTTCATGAAGGACATGGAGCAAGTCTTTGCAGTGTGCAAACTCCACTCCCGTCACCACCTTTGTAAGCATATCGGCCGGATCTCCGAAGTATGAATCTTCAACAAGTTGATGTCACCTTCCTCCAGAATCTCCCGAACAAAGTGGTACCTGACATCGATATGCTTCGTCCTTGCGTGATAGACTGGTTCCTTGCCAAGTAGATGGCACTCATGCTGTCACAGTTTATCTTCAATATATCATGTTCCACGCCCAGATCATCAAGCAAACCTGAAGCCAAAATCGCCTCCTTCATGGCCTCTGTCAAAGCCATATACTCCGCCTCTGTAGTCGACAACGCAACTGTGGACTGAAGTGTGGAGCGCAAACTCAACGGTGCCTGTGAGATGTGAAGACATATCCCGTAGTCGACGGCGTTTGTCAAGTCACCTGCATAGTCCGAATCCACATAGCCTATGCATTCTTACTTCCGGTGTTGTCCTTCTCAAATACGAGGCCTACATCAACAGTACCCTTGATGGTTCTCAGGATCCACTTCACAGCTTCCCAATGACCCTGACCTGGATCATGCATATATCTGCTTACCATGGAGATGCCTGTGTGATAGATCTGGCCTTGTACATACCATCGCATACATCAAGCTACCCACGGCATTGGCATATGGAACATGAGACATATGCTCACGTTCTTGAGCACTCCTTGGAGACATCTTCGCTGACAACTTGAAGTGCGGCGCCATTGGTGTACTAACAGTCTTAGTATCTTTCCGATATTAAACCTCTGCAGTAACTTTCTCAGATAGCCCTTCTGAGTCAAGCTTATCCTGCCAGCATCCCTGTCCCTTGTGATCTCCATGCCCAATACTTTTCTTGCTTCCCCCAGGTCCTTCATCTCGAACTCGAACGATAACGTCTCCAGAGAACAATAGCAGATCTTGACCTAGAAGCAATCAGCATATCATCTACATAGAGCAGTAGATAGATATACTCCCCTGAAGGTAACTTGTTGTAGTACACACATGGATCGAAGTGGCTTCGTGTGTACTTCTTCTTCCATGATGAAGCTGTCAAATCGCTTGTACCAATGTCTAGGAGACTGCTTCAAACCGTACAGCGATTTCTTCACTTACATACCAATCCTCTTTCCTGCAGCTTTGTAACCCTGTGGGCTGATTCATGTAGATCTCCTCCTCAAGATCGCCGTGGAGAAAGGCGGTCTTCACATCAAGTTGGTCAAGGTCCAACTCATTCTGCGCCACCAAAGCCAATAGAATCCGAATAGACGAGTGCTTCACTATCGGGAGAACACCTCGTTGTAGTCGATTCCTTCTCTGTGCATAGCCTTTAGCCACCAGCCTTGCCTTGTAGCGCACTTTATCTCCTTGGAGTGATCCCTGCTTCTTAGGAAATACCCACTTGCACCCTATGGCCCTCTTCCCCTTGGGC